>JAAAJZ020800982.1:0-16071 GCA_010015985.2 Actinopyga echinites | reverse complement strand
CTTGAAATTGAAAGAAAAATTAGAGAAAGGATGGCACCTTTATACTTAAGCTGAATAAGGGTGGGCCCCTGAGGATATTCGTACTGGAGCACAAACGTACACCGGTCGGTTCCCTGGAGTCCTTTTTGTATGAAGTGCACAGGCCTACAACCCTTATCTGCTGTAGGGAGCGCGAAACGCGCCGAAAAATGAACTTTTAAGTCATTTTAGTAGTGAACTTGAATGAAAATTAGAGGGAGGATGGACCCCTTTCCACTTTCAGTGAATAAGGTTTGGCCCCTGAGGATGTTCGTACTGAAGCACAAACGCACACTGGTTGCCTGTAGAGTCCGTTGCACGTGATCTATGATTCTGTGATGGGTGGCAAGGGGCGCAAAAAAAAATGGACTTTCAAGATATTTTAAAATTCAATGAAATTGGATGGAAATTAGGAAAAAGGATGGGCCCCTTTTCATTTCGACTTAATAAGAGTGGGCCCCTGATGCCCCATATTAGGGTAAAAGAAGACACTCGTGCTGAAAGAAAGCTAAGGGAGGGGAACCAAACTGGTCTTAGAAGAGCCGGGGATTGGACAACCGCCCCTGCCCGCTAGTTCCGCTAGAGCGCGGTTCCCGGCCGGATCCGTCTTTTCGTGCACCGGTTTTGACTGGTCCGCAGAAAACTGCTGGTCTTGACTATTTTTCCTTCTCAAAATTTTAATCCATGGGGGGGGGGTCAGTTGACCCCATTTGCCCTTATGTGCCGACGCCCATGATCAACACTGCATATGTAAAACCTTGGCGGGCACTGTGTTCTCCGCATGTGTACGGTGTTCAGGCAGTGCAAATCATTTTAAGACTTAGGCGTAGTAGCCAACGATCATACAAAATGCGGCCGAATTCAGGTGAAGAACTATAAGCGCTATGACCATGGTGATTTTTTAGCTGGATCTCCCCTGTGTTGGTTTGGTTTGGGTTTATTTGTGTGCAAGGACCTTCACCGGCTAAACTTGTTGACATCACGTTTTGAAGCCTTGCAACGTTCGGGTAATGTGTGTTTGAAAACTGAAGCCTATTCCTACAGGGAAAAATATCGTCTTTCAGATCATGGATTTCTGGTAAGTAAACACCTTCAGAATATCGTGAAATCCTTGGTTACATTTTCAATATTACTGCAGCTTTTTGGCGATGTCGTTTGAATTTAATGAGACGTGAGTTTACTAAAGTTGGGTGAGGTCACGAGGTCAGATCTCCTACTGCTGTGGTGAAGAACAGCGTCGCACTTCAGCGATACAAGCCAGCTTATATGATAGATTCCGAATAAATGTCAATGCCGAGTACCTTCTGGAGTGCTTTTGTCGAGCTCAGAACATTCTAACATGAATTTTAGGGTTAATTACCTTAGGATTTCCTAAACTTACAAAGTTACGCAGCATTCCATTTGGTTCACATTAAAAAAAAAAAAAAAAAAAAAAAAGAAGTACCACAATGGAGGGGAAAGGGTGTTGGATTTCAGCACAACTATCCACTAACAAGGAAAAACAAATTATATCCACAGCAAAAGACATTTCTCCGGGTATTTATGCAATTACGTTTTTTAAGATGTAAATTCGAATGTGACCCGAACGTTCGTAAAACTGTCACATAAATGCAAATTTATAAACTTAAATTCTAAAACTAATAACGTTACATTTTTGGAAAAATTATTAAAAAGGGTTCACAATAAATGTTCTTATGTCGTTTAACAAGACAGGTTTTGAATTCTTCGTTACTAATATTACATTTCAATGTAGCGGCCATTTTCCAACAAACCACATATCTAAGGCAGCAAAAGGGTCACATGATAACTGATCCTATGACGGAGTTTTCTCGCGTGACAACTTTTTTGCACTTCCTGATCCATACAAGGCAAATAGCTGACAAAATATTCGAAAAAGATGATCTGAATTAAAGTAAAGTATTGAAGACGACAATGTAGAATTTGCTTGCTGGATGTAAACATCAAAGAAAAAGTGGCGAAATAACAATTTAAATAGACTTCCATCAAACGTGACCCTTGTAGAATAATACCTGCATTTTACATACATACGGAATGTGGAAGGGCATTTTCCAAACATCAAAAGTGTAACTATAGGCAGAAGGTACAAAGACTTACAAGGTAAAGCTGTTTCATGTTTTCCTAATTAAACTAATTTGTCTTTTAAACATTCATTTCGAGCACATTTTGAATGTTGGAATGTGTAAGCTAGGGTTTGCTTTAGAATTGTTGGTTATTCTTGCACCAGACATAGAACCTCCTCTCACCGTGTAAGTACATAAAAAAATAGAGTTACATAGAATCATAGTAACAAAATGAAAACTGACACTGTTATTATTCTCCATCACGATTTGACAAAGCTTACCAAATATTCAACGTACGTCTCAGTTGTATCTGTATGCAATCAAATTGCAAGACCATTTGATGCGAAGAATGGAAATATGTTGAAACAAGATAATATCAACAGTTTTAAACTAACGTTTCAGTAAAAATAAGTGGTGGCCTGTGGGCCGTTTTATTCGCGGGCCAGGGCGGTAACTCCGGGACGGACGTGCAATGAAATGACCGGTGAAAGTTTGGAGGAGCTTAAAGATTACATAATCATTAACAAAGCAACAAGTTAACTAATATAAATGTTACAAGGTAAAGGCTCAAGTAAAAACGATTCTTGGCCTAAAACATTTGAGAAACCCCGATCTAGACCCTTTAGGCTTACAAAGAGTCGAATGAATCCGGTTTATCGCATATATGTCAACGAATATATACGTACCGGTATACCGATTGTGGTATATCATGGATATGGGAAAATAGATACAAGCTCCCAGGGATCACTGATAAGATGTTACAATTACTAGTGATATAGCTTTCCACTTCAGTTGCATTTGCTTTCTTTCATTACAGGAATTAATGGTTGGTGAAGGAAAAACAACTCATTTTGATTATATGTTTCCACAGGTTTATCTCAGGTCGTGTGAAAAGTTACCAATTTTTTCCATTGATGCATTTTCTCATTACTTTCTTTCATTAGAATTTGAATGACGAGCCAGTAAAAAGCAACTCATTTAATTACTTTTTGCACAAACTACTGTCTTAGGATGACTTTAATGACCGATACAGAAAGTGTATTCGGTTGTTTACTCGTTCCCAAATCTGTAAACAGTGAGGAAACCGTTTAATCTTAACCATACAACCTCCGAAATTTCCCAATTTGACTCTTTTCTCGAAACTCAATGGTGACATGACTTTTTGTCCACAATTTCTCAACAATATATATCGTCACAGTCGTACTATATTTCCTATTGTACACTGCAAGTCCGTCTGACTTTTCAGGAGTATCATATATCATGTAAATATTTTTTGATATCCGGCGCTGCTGCAATACAAAAGTAAACAGAAATGTCTTTGTAAATAGACCTTCGTAACAATCCATTACATCCATGGTAAAACTAGAGCATGAAAGTAAAGGAAAGAGAAGAATAATAAAAATGTGATGACACTCAAAGACACAAAACAAGCGAAACGAATATTCATTTGCAGGGTACAAGAGCACTAACTTTTTACGATTATCTTTGAAGCCATTTTTTCGAAAATTAAACTGTCGCATTCTTTTACACAGTTCTGGAGGTTATTTAAAGGGAAAATGCAGTCCCCCTCAATTGAACTAGTACACACGGGTATTCTAATTCATAAGTGGCTCTATTTAATCATGTGACAACATTTTTGTTACTGAAATGTTGAATTTTGCACCATAAGTATTTCACGTACGAAGGATGAAAGGAGAATTGTAAGATTTGATGATTTGTCAAAGTAAACTTCGGGCGACTGCTTACTCCCTTTGAATTGTAAAGGTTAGGTGGTGTACGTGGTGAAAGATGGTACGAATAAATTAAAACGACCTTGTTTGGCTAAAAATTGTGCTGGTTTCACCGCAATGGTGGTTGATTGCTTTACATATCACGTGAAATATTCAACACCAGCTTTCTTCTCTTTGTTTAATACTCGCTCAACTTACAAGATGAAATTAATTTCGTCATCGTGATAATATATGTAAAAGAAACTTTTTAGTAGAATGTAATCTGTTTCAGCATTACGTCACATTCTCTTAGCTTTGCTACATGCAATTGATTCATCAAAGTAAGTCAAGCACGCGTCGACTGCATTTACCTTAAGAGTAAACGCTGTGTGGACATGAATGATTGGTCAAGTGAATCTTGTTAGTTGTCACACTTCTAATTGTTTTAAAAAGCTTATTTCAAATACCGTCCTCACATATATGACCTGTTTAAAACATTAATGTCGAAATTGTTCAGAAGAAACGTTGACAAAGATTTACGTACGCAGTAAGAACGAAATAAGATACTTTGTTATAACTTAGTATACAATCATATTCGTGCAGAGTGCTTTGTATGCGCGGCATTACCAAGGTATTTAAGTTGTTAAAGAACATTTTGAACAATGAATGGCTCACGTTGCAACATTTATCTGATCAAAACGAATTCATTGCAAGATACCAAGTTCAAACTATCTCCCACTCAGGTCTTGAAAATTTAAATTAATGAAATTGAACATTTGAAATTTAACTTTCTCCTTTGTAAGATGCAATTTCGAATCATCGGAGTCTGGTACGGGTACTTGCATGAACGACAGAATTCTTGGCAAGGTGACGCCGCAGTTGTGGGATGGGTACATTTCCCACGTGTCAAAAATGGTCCTCGATCAAGCTTTCACATCAAAGTTCAGATGGGGGGTTGTAGAACATTTTTAGTGGAGGTTCGCTGTAGTACCAAGCTTTCATATACCCACTTAATTTTCCCTGGTTATGCCTTAAAGTTGTAAGTGGAATTAAAATGTTAAAGGGTCAACGAATGTCCTTTGATGACCGTTTTTCATAATGCAACAATAGAAATCACGAGGGATGAAACCATGGCGCAAAATTGCAGTCACGGGTTTGATATCTTACCAGCAATGTCGGTTGCTCCAAGCCTATGTAGCCAACTCTCGTTGCTTCTCCACATCCAATGTGAAGGAAAACAGTAAACGAAAGTGTTAAAAATAGAGAAAATGATGTAAGCTTCCAGTTTGGTTCTTTCTGCCATACTTCCACTCACTATGGTGGTAGCAGTGGTCGCAAACGACGTTTGGAAGAAAAACAACGAAAACATGTGCCCGTTGTTAGCGGAACTTAAGTCAACGTCAAGAAAGAAGTTGCTTGTTCCCGCGAACTGGTTCGATTCACCTTCTACCCAAGTATTAAGTCCAAATCCAATCATCCAATAGGTCAATCCCCCAAACAACACATCCACTGCATTCTTAATCATTATATTGACTTCGTTTTTCTGGGAGACGCTACCAGATTCGAGCAATCCGAATCCTGACTGCATCGTGAATATTATAAAACCACTTGTTAGGATCCACGTTGCATCGTCCCACTGTATTTCTCCTAAGCCTCCTACTATGAATGATTCCTCCTCACTTGCATAGAGTGTGCCGTTTTCTACTCCTGATGTTGTTCCCCTTAAATCGACAGGCTTATGGGTCGAAATTGTATCATTCTCCGCCATTTGAAACTCCTTGGGGAAAAAGAGTTGCGTGTTATCTTAACATCCGAGCTTGAGATATGTTAGTGTACTGACATATAAGCACTTAAATGCCAAGCCGTGAAGTACCGTGCTCTTTGGAATTGTGCTGGTTGGAATAAGACATTCGCCCCTGTCGCCCAGTGGCATTAGGACGAAAAAAATTAGAAATTTTTCAAACGGTGAAGAGTTAAGTCTGACTGTACTTGTTGACAGAGTTATTTTTGGAGGTAAAAAAAATTGAAAGACTGAAAGACTGCATCATTTCTATTCAGCTTTCACCAATTACTTAAAATCTGTCTTGATGTCACATTTAAAACAGGTGGTCACGTGAGTAATCACGTAAAAGATAAGATGGAAGTTAGTCGAGATTTGAGATGCTCCTTGTCATTTCACGAGTTTGCTGATTGAAAATGTAAACTAATCCATCAGTTGGTTCAAAAAACCAGTTCAATGAACTCTATTTGCCACACTGATATAAGTAAACACGGTACAACATGCTTAAAGATGGATAAACGTGCTGGCTGATCACTATATGAACGTGAAGCACCAGCACCGACCGAAAATTGTGCAAATGGATCATGTCAAATAAAAATCAAATTACGCAACATTTGATGTAGATAATGGCGTGAAAACTATACGGATTAATAACCAGTGGCTTCGCCAGGCTTTTCGACGTGAGGGGTATTGGAAGCACAGCATTTCGCCTGAGGGGTCTTCGAAAATACCTCCGATTTAAAATGAAATCCCTGAAAACATTAGGGTACAACATTTGTTCCAGACCAGAATAACTGATGTGCCGAAACCTACCTTCTCTTTCTGCTGTTAAACCATAGACGTGCATAATACCATCCATAGAACGACACTGACAGAAACTGAAACTAGAGCTACCATGATATATTCAAGGTATATCCAACCATATATTAATGCGCACGCAGTAACTTATGTGTAATGTGCATGGAGTAATGCAAAAGCATAACATTGCCTCCTACGTCAAGATGTTGCACTACAGCTGTACTGATGTTGTGGCTTTGCCTCACAGTCTAAAGTTAGCTGGTTATATCAGCTAATTTAAATTTTCCCTACAAGCTTATTTTTTAGCTCCCCCTCCCCACCTTCCAATCATTCCCAAGCTGTCTTTTGCACACCCACAGTAAAACTTCATACCTCAAGGTCATTTCTCTCACAAAGACACGTTTAAAGTAGCCTGTCGATACTTTACAACACATGTTATATTCTGCGCACATTTCTGTTATTTGAGAAGACTGTGAAAAGAACAGTGCAGTACATTTCGCTGTTATCTGCAAATGACCAAATATGATGTTACAGTTTGAATGCTACTTGCTTTTGCGTCAATCAAAGAACTGCGAACATGTCAAATTTAGCAGTAGACTGCATAAATATATCAATGGTTGATGAGTGTGTTGCTTTAATAAAGTATCCGTAGCATTGAGAAGACACATTAGTATGTTCAACATGTAAAGGCCAAATTTTGTCGTCGTGTCATGTATTTGACAACATTGCTTTCCCAACAAGAAATCATTTTTTTTTTTTGGTGATTCAGTTCAGTGGAATGTGTTACAAGGAATTCCAAGCATTTCTCAAATGGGAGGGACAAATGGGAGGGATAGTGTACAACACTTTCCTTAACCCCCATCCTGTGCCCTCAATTCCACCTTCAAACATTTTGACCCAGATTAATACTGAAAAAAAAATATGGTCAGCTTTTTAAAAATCACAATTTTACCATGTCTTTCTTAAAGAAAAACTCGGAAGAAACGATTTGACGATGCAAGTCGAAAGTAATCAATTACAGTATTTTGAAATTCCCTCGTAATTTCTTTCGTCATCTTTGCATTCTTGGTCTTCTTTTTTGACCCACGACTGGGGGTCGGGGTGGGGGAGGGTTGATATCTCAACTTACCGTGGCTAAGAAACTGAGAGGGCGAAGGAAGTCGTTATCGTGAAGAGAGCTTCATTAACATTATAGAAAATGCTATCCAACATACCGCTGTCAGTCTGTACTGACTTAATTTGGCAAGTTTCAAAACAAAAACGGTCAAAGATTTTGCGATATCCATACGCAAGAATGATAAGCAGAAGTTGATATAAGTACTCAGTCTAAAGTTTATCGTATTTTTTAAGAAGAACATTAAGTTTGAAAAAGCATTTATTCAGTCTCCCGTTGTCTGGTGTGTAATAGATTCACTTAGTGTGGGCTACGTTTCTGCAGTAGTCAAATACCAGTTGTATGTGGAAGGTCCAGGAGCATGGCTTTTAGTGACTGACGTTGTACCATTTGAAATCAGGAAAAATTAGGAGATGAAGTAGCTTAGATAGGTGACAGACAATGAAGGTGCAAAGGGGAATCAACGGCAAACGTACCAACAAAATATCTGCCAATGTACCGACAACCCGTCAAGTCCTTCGATACAGAATTAAACAGAATTCCAACCAGTTAACAATTTACACAGGTTATAAAGAAACATAAAAAATTTAATCTAAATCGTTGCTTGATACGATAAGTGTATCCCTCACTGATCCACGTTTGCACAAGAAGAGCCCCACCATATGATGGCGAAGTGGAAGATACGAATGTCACACCTATAGGCCAGGGGTTCCTTCTTCGAAATTTTTGAAATAAAAGAACTGTAGATCCTCTTTACTGGCATGTGGCAATCATGTTAAGAGGAGCCTGGGGTCGTCCTCTAGGAATTTTGCATCAAATCACTCTTAGATGTGATTTCCTGGCATTTGACAATTAAGGTAAGAACAAACACATTAAAGCCCAACTTTGCAGCCGTATAAGAAACAAGAAAGGTCTAGCCAAAAATTGGGTGGGCCGCCTCTTAATATTAAACCTCGACGCTTTCACAAGAAATTGATTGATTGACTGCATAAATGGGGGACTTTGTATAGGCATTCTTGTCAACATTAATATCACTCTGTAACTTTAACTGTAAAAATGCCTGAGTCATCCGATAAAGCGTAACGCTTTAAGTTCCCCGTGGAACGTTATAAGGGTGTGATTGGATGATCACGCAAAATGAAGGTACCTACATTGATGTGGAATATGGATGTGTCACACTGTGTGGCGAGTTTGAAATTACGATCAAAAGGTTCCAAATCTTGTTGTAAATATTCCTTGGGAAAAAATCCACGTCAACTACGAAGAAACAGAAGTTGACAACAGTCAGTGGTGCGGGAGAAATGCGCCGAAAAATAAATATTGAAGCTTATTCTGAAGAATTAAAACTGATGAATTTAGACACTCTACATCACGGGATACCGTCAATGTTATCAATGTGATATAAAGTTTAACAGGCAGGCGACTGTACCCACACAATCGGCAAATGTACCGATAAACCCCCTGAAGAGTAAAAGTGGGACGCGGGGGAAATTGCTCGCTACCCTCTTTGGCTACGACACTGGGAGATGTGTTTCATTAAATGCAAAACATTTTCCTAAGAAACGAAAAGCGTAAAACCCCTTATTTCTATACGAATTCCAACAAAGATTTTTAAAAGAAAGACTTTAATTAATATAAGCTTATAAAATGGAGAAACCATTTGGACGTTTTGATAATTAGTATTTTCCTATACAGTTCCGAGTTGTTGTGCATCTAATTAAGTGACCTTTATCTATCTTTCTTTAGAATTGCGTTGCTGCTGTCTCATTCCCTTTTCTTCCTTGTTTTTTTCTTTTATTTAGTTAAGCAATAGTGCATATTTTTTCGAAGAAGAAATACTGTTAAGTTATTATTGTTTGTTTACATTCAATGTTTACATTCATTCATTCATCAATACATTACATTGAATGTTTACATTCATTAGGCAAATGTACCCTATTTTCTGGGAGGTATGGAGAAGATAAACTTCTATAAAAGATCTGGATCCTTCCGAGGAAAACAATTTGAAAAAGAAATCCTTACAAGGATTATGTTTATCCGGCTACCTTTCAGTCATAACATAGACCATTAGATTTGCAGCATTTTCATCAGCAATACATAGGAAAAACAACATCTGCGAAAAAGGGGGCTACAGCCGGTTAAAGCCCCAACATGCGTTTCCCGACGAATTTGAATGTCAAAAAACAGGCCGTGTTCCTTAGACAAAATCATGACCCACACCTTTTTTTTAGAAAAGAGCTAGTTAAAAGGGTATAAAAAATTTAAATGAAAACAGTTGCATTGAACGATTGTTGGTTTATGCAGCTTTATGCATTCCAAGAAGTTTGTGAATATTCATGAATCAGTTGCTTGCGAGATTACATCATACTGGTCTGATCCTACCATTGATGGACCATGCTAGGCTATGTGTACCTGTAGGTCATATTCACGCTGCACATAGCGGTCAATGTTTTCAACATTCGTCGTCAGACTGGCTTTCTGTGCATCTTCATACATGTACGTTCCAACACTGCTTCGGTTCAGGACTTCAGGCGAAATCTTCCTCCCATCTTGTTCGTTATGCAACAATTTTGCTGGCGTTGGTACATTTCTTGCTAGTACAAGGCAGTCCTAAGCTTTCTTTAAACTCAGTACAGGCGCCTAGGCTGTTTGTGAAGTCCGACTTTCGAATATTGTAAGCATGATGGGAACTTACGCGCATGCGTTTCACGCTAAGGTCGAGCATACAGGCGAGGACACTGGTTGCTTTTTCATGAATAATCATTAGCAAACAGATTTCAATGATTTATGGTTGATGAGCTCAGGAACTGAGCAAAACTGGAATTTCGTTTGGCCAAACGATTGTAAAGGGAAATGCAGTCACCCCAAACTGAATTAGTATACCCCTCTATGCTAAATCATGAATGACTCTTTTTAATCATGTGATAATGTTTTTGTAGTTGAATTGCTTAATTTTGCAGCATAACACCTTGCTTATGCAGTATTGGTGGTCAGAAACGTCATGAAAAAATACATGTAAGAGAAATGAGAGGAGAATTGCAAGAGTTTGATAATTTTTCAAAATAAAGCTGGGATAACTGCTTATTCCCTTTAAGTTTCATAGTTCAAAGGAAGATTGCTCCCAAAAGAAGGCAAGGAGGCACTTGTGAGCTGGAGAGAAGCTTCTCAACCCTTCTCAACTTCATATTCCTGATTTTGGGCCATTCCAGATTTTTGGCCGTTAACTTTTTCTTTATAAAAACGCATATTAGATCTCTAAGATATCCCTTGTTTATCCGCCCCTGATTGCCTGATTGAGCTCGAAGTACGCCGAAAAGCATGCATCCACTATTAAAGAAATTTTCTTGTACGTTATACTTCTTTGTTGAGATATGACATACTTAGTTCCCTGAAATGGTGCTGGCCACTATTCGATGAAGATCTGGGAGAGAAAACTCCCACTTACAAGATCTGAAGCATTTACGTTTACCGCCAATAAGATAAGAGCTTTCAAGTGTTCTCTTGTGTCACCGAATTGTTGAAACGGCACAAAAGTAGCACTTAAACATTTTTGATAAAGGCAGAAGCGGACAGACTGATAACCAGTTTGGGCAGAGTAATGTATTGAATGGGGAAGATTCTTGGAACCTCTTTGCGATGCCACTGCTTCACCTATGCTTATTTCCAACATGTTACTCATCAATTGCTGTCTCCAATTGAAACTCTCTTGTATCCTTTAACTAAATAATCTCAAGGCATGAGTCCTTGTTTCTTCCCTGAGAACTCTTGGAAACGCCAGGTATTGGACCAGGTACCATCTTCTGTAAATTACTAGACGTTTAAAAATTTCAAAAGATTTGGGCAGAAGTTACTTTGATGCAGAATTTAACGAAAATGTCGCTGCAAAGGGATGTGGCCACTAAAAGATGCAAATATCATAAACCAGCCGATTGCCCTTAATATTGGAGAGTAATTTTTGCTTATCCAATCACAAAAGAAAAATAGAACGATGGAAGCAATGTTTGAATAACTTAATATTAATTCACTCCTGCTCTTCGTGAAGTCTGCCCATACTTTACATGGAAATGTTCAGTGTTTAACTACTTTATTTGGTATTTAATTGATTCAATTGAATTAATAGTCCAGGAAAACGCAACTAGCAGTGAATGGTTTAAGGTGGTCTCTTATTATAGACACTTCTTAACAGAGTCAACCGGCCCATGGTGTTCTGTCTTGGAAGTTACATACGTAATTTTATTCTCACCGGGAAAGACATTTTTTAACATAAAATCATCAAAATTATGGTGATATATTAACATGGAGGTGACATCGTCCTGGTAGTATTAATCGTCATTAAAGTACAAAGTAAGCGGAAGGGCCTTAAACCAAGCATAAAATTCAAATGGGTACATTTGTATTAGCCATTCGGTTGACAAAGGTTCGAGGTTTTCAAGCTCAATGTTCAATTTCATTGTTTACCTTTTACCGTTTTCGGTAAAATTCCATAATTTTGCGGAATAAAGTTTTCGACCCTTTTTGTCAGGGTTACAGAGAGAAAATTTTATATCTTAAATTGTTATTCAACTCTTTTCTGATGTATAATCACCTTTTTGCTTCCTTTATGAAAGCAGTTTAGCAACAGAGGTAATTTTATATTGTCAATGATCATCGATGAGATTGTTTTCCTGTAAAGTTTTGAGGCGCAATCTTGGTAAATTAGGTTGAATACTCGTAATAACTTTTAAAAATTAAAGTTAAAGAAAGTGCTATTGACCAGACAAAATCACCTGGCTCAGTATGTGAAAATTTTTCACATCGGGCAGCTGGCGTCATTCTTAGAACAATTTCCAACCCCTTAGATTGAGAGAAATTTCAAGATTACTAGTTCTTCATGAAACACCAGTCATAGCTCATGGAGATTCTGGCCATACCGTGGCTAAGTTGCGTAACTATGAGAGTACTTCCATCATTACTCCCATCATTCCATAACAAACTAAAGGCTTCTACTAGAACTCCTTCAAACGGCCATTGCTTAGAAAGGGTATGGGTCGTCAATTTTTCACACTGTATCTAGCTACCAATCTTGCCTACCAGATATTCAGATAATCAATTTTGTTGAGATACCTGTATTGGATGGTTATCAATACTGGTAGAGGAAGTGCGAGAAAAGTAGGGGCGGGAATGGTCTGTGTCAGGTCGGCGGGAAGTAATATTTTTCTGCAATTTAGAGAGTCAATTAATTTTACAATTTTTTTTAATCAAGCTTACATCTTTGTTTCAAATTTAGAGCTGCGGGTAAGGAAAGGGGTAAAGGATATTCTTTCTGGGGGTTTGAATCAATTTCTTTCACACTCTGAGACCAAAACTAGGAAAAAGGATTCCAAACTTTGTTTTTCACGGTGCATCTCATGATAAATATAATTGGCTTTCTGTACTGCAGAGAGAGGGCACCGTCACAAAGGCCCTTTTAAGTAATTCAAACAAATGCTTGGGATTTTATTTTGCAAAACAGTAACAATAAAATAACCATAAAACTTAATAGTTAATAATTCAACAATTTTGGGAAACGACCCCCTTTCACCTTTGGAGTTGGAGTAGGGAAATTGAACCTCCCTCTCCCTTTTTCCCTACTGACGAAAGTGGTCATTAAAGACGTACTAGAATCAAAAATAACGTCTCTTTAATACAGCTTTAACCCTATATTTTCATGAAATGTGAACATTATCTGATTGTGACTGCATTTATAGACGTGAGTATTATAGACAGAAAACATCAGATACTATACAAATATAGTAGGATAATTTGAACGATATGTTGGAACCTACCACTTCTCTGCAATAAATTAATCTAATACGGATATTAAGGACTGTAAAGAATGTGACTTGCCATGGGGTGTGATAACACCTCTCTTTACTGTTTCGTTTGCGTTTTTTCCTCTGTCTATAGGATAGATACGGCGGCTAATCTGCTCAGACGCCTTTCCCCCATTGTGTTTATTAAGGAAGTGAGCGGGTATGCTTTTTATATTTCCAACCTTCCTCTCGTAGGTCATGGGTCATGGTTGCAAATGTGCACGTAGTAACGCCACTATCCTGACCTTTCAATTGCCATCCCCTCCTTTTTATGTTATGAATAAGCGAGTTAGATAACTCCTTTGCCGTAAGGAATTGTTGGATACACAAGGGATAAACAAAGCGGGCTCAGCAGTAGGCTACATACGTATACCATAAAGCCTACATCTAAGTGCGGCCTGCCTAAACACACGTCTCTATTCCACTTTACTGCAGACTTATATGCAGTTTACGGCACAAAGCCAGATGTAAGAAGCATTTCTATATGGGGATGGGGTTAAAAGGGATGACTGCCCGAATATCTCAAGTAAGCTCAAATTTTGGAAGACGTGTTGAAGGTACGGGTGTGTTTTGTTTATCCCGATTGCTTAGAAGATGTGCGCATGTGCAGACAAATCATCGAACTCGCTTATGGACAGATATTTG
Source organism: Actinopyga echinites (assembly GCA_010015985.2). Taxonomy (NCBI): domain Eukaryota; kingdom Metazoa; phylum Echinodermata; class Holothuroidea; order Aspidochirotida; family Holothuriidae; genus Actinopyga; species Actinopyga echinites. Next base: position 2,095 of record JAAAJZ020800982.1, on the reverse strand, counting down.
CAGGTATGAAAATTAAACTTTATCAACCGTATGCAAACAAAACAATGGCTACTGCCCATCTGGGTATATTTCGAGGGTAGTATCGTCATGTAGTCTGTCTGGACAACGAAGGACACCCATACATACCGCGCAAACATTTCAGAACACTATGTAGAGAGGTAGTTTTTCCTCGGGATTAATAATTACACGTTCGTTTCGTGAAGATTTTGGTAAAAAAAAAATTGGTACTGTGACGGCCTTCGTTGTGATTATGCCTGTAGCCTTGTGATTCTTGACTGACAATGTGGTTAATCTGTTCAGAAATTTTCTTTTATCTTTGGTTACCGTTTGATATAGACTATGTCTTGTTATGGGTGTAGTTATATAAAGACAAAGACGCATACACAGGTACAGCACACAAGATAAAGATACAGACAAGATGTAGGTCGATTCACACGCATAAAAAAGATACAGAAATCCAGACATACAGATACAGGCACAGACACATCCCCCAAAAACACATCACAAGAACAAATAAGAAGAGCCTGGCTGTTCAATGTGTATGAAATGTCCCTCCCAGTAGATACATAATCTTAGACCTGGCAAATCTGCCCAAAAGCTATCCAGTCTTGGTGTAGCACAAGTCCTTTCCCTATTTCCATGCATGACGAACATTCTATGTATTACACCTTCCAGCCTTCTTGTCTTAGCTAGCTAGAAGTTCAAAAATACGAGTCCCCCATCATAAAATTACTGTTGCATCCACCTCACACAGGTTAACGTTAGCAGTGAGGTTGCATTTATGTACTGTAAGCATACCAGTAACAGAACATCATATTTCTAGATACTACAAGACAGTGTTGGTTTCATTTACATTTTGTGAGCGTGTCAATACCTTGTTCTAATTTTAATTTTCAGACACCACATCTCAAAAATAAAAATGACGCTTTAACTTAACCAGGAACAAAGTGCTTCGAGCATATTCGATCCTATGATAGTTTGGTTTTTAAAAAAGAACACCATTGAAGTTTCCTTTCGACAAAAAGTTCTGTGGTTATTTTCCCTGATGAGTTATTTATGAAGAAAGCCGATGATATTGGTGACCTTGATCAGTTACTTCTGAAGAAAGCCTTTGATATTGAAGTCTCTGATGAGTTATTTCCAAACAAAGCCGATGATATTGATGTCCCTGATGAGTTATTTCTGAAGAAAGGCGATGATATTGATATCATTGATTGGTTATTTCTGAACCATGCCGATGATATTGCACATCAGCATCTCGATTTGGACGATTGGAACACCCAGAGACAATGCATTGTTTTAGAAAACTTCCAGTATTACGATCTATATAGTCAAGTTGTCTTACAGCAAGTCGCTGCGAGGGAATCGCGGAAGATAAACAACGATGACGTCATCAAATGATGTAGTATTGCATACTGTCTATATCTGTATCTTATTATTTTTAAAGTTAAACAAAAATTCTTGGTAAGAATCTTTCTCTGTGTTAGGAATATCTTTTTGTGGAGTACAGGGATTTTTTTGCCACCAGTATAATTTCCCAATTCTTTATCTTATTTATTTCATCTTCAATTGCAAATGCCAGAGACTGCTTCCAATCTTTTAAAGGTTCTTTCACACATTCGAATTCTTAATACAAGTATACTCTTAAGAAACTTTATCACACAAAGAGAGAGTTAACTTTTCCTGAAGATACCTTGAGAGGAAGTTGTTACAATTTCTTTATCGTGTTTACCGTTAATACCGTTGACTAACCTGCCTGTTTTCCTTATATATTTATTATCTATCAATCTGTTTGTCTGTCTGTCTCTCTGTCTGTCTGTCTGTCTCTCTGTCTGTCTGTCTGTCTCTCTGTCTGTCTCTCTCTATATATATATATGAATATATAGTAGATATTTCGGTTTGATTCGTTTCGGTTTCTTCTGTTGGTAATTAAGGCACTCTTACGTATGATATGGGAGCAAATGATATATGCTATCTCCTTATTTATTTATATATATATATATATATATATATATAATTATAGTCACTGGACAGACCTCTTCCCTATTTTCTCTTTTATAGATGTATTTATTTTTCTTTCCCTTTCTATTCCTAC
>JAAAJZ020800981.1:0-21026 GCA_010015985.2 Actinopyga echinites | reverse complement strand
ACATGTAAAGGTGCACATTCTTCATAAGCATGAACAATGTTTTTTCTGTGAAATTTAAAATCTTTTAACACTACTTTCCGAATTTGCAATGCTAACGTACAGTGCTTTAATCTGTGCTGGTGATCAAACGAAATCTCTAAATGTTGTCCAAAGTTTAATTCTACTTTAAATTTCCCGTACTTCGTATCCCACCAAACAACCTGATGTACGTTTACAATTAATAATCGTTGCTCACTTTGCCTGTAGCAAAACGATTTGATGATCTCTGATGTCCACGTTGGGTTGCAAAAGTCCTCAAGCGTTGACAATTTATCACCATGTACTATAACCTACCTTCAAATAAAGCCCATAGGGCATGTTTAAAATGAGATTTCTACATTCTCACGGAGATTAACTCAAACTTCTGTTTCAATTGACATTTAATATTTTGCATACCTTTTTCCCGACTGCACAAGGATATTAATCACCACAACTCACCATCCAACATCTGTAAAAGTTCATGTTCTGTCTTTTATGATTTAAATTTTTATTTATCCTCTTAAATTTATTTGGTTTGTCAATCATCTCAACAAACTGCAGCCACATCACAGAAATTCCTTTTCCATCGAAAGAACTTTTATCGAGCAATATTTGACGGCATCAAATTTGATAAGTTTTTAGAGAACTGACGTAAGAGTTACATTAAGGTCGTGTCTCTGTTAAACATGACGTAATTTCCGGGCAGTAGATGCTTTATACGAAATTATCATCCGTCATCACGTTCAATATAGTACTAAATACTGCATTGGCCACAAAAATATGACGTCAATTAAAATCTAATTTCTTTACCTTCCTGTCTAAAGTTTGCTGCTATCACGTCAAATCTGCTGCGATTTTATCAAACTTCCATTTGCATATTCAGCTGAAAATTACAGCCAGAGGGGATACATCTACAGCCATGAGCAGTAGTAAACCGATAAAGAAAATCTACAGGATTCGATGGATCATACTGATGACTTTCAGTAACGGTACTAGGTTTGTTATGCAGTCATGTTGAACTTCATTGCTACCACTACCCCAGGACCGTACTGGTCCACGAGAACACTTACCTAAGACTCCATGTTTATCGACCTCAGTTAGCTTTTTTAAAAATCTAACTATGGCTCTCAATGATAAAAATTCTAGTCGAACATTTTCATTTCAATAAAATTGACACTAGCAGTTATAGTTCCTAGCGGTGCAGATGTAATTATGGTGGAAAGCAATCACATGACAATTACACACGGTAAACGTTTCGTGTGGAATGCATTTCTGTGACCTTTCCGCGTCATAAACACTTCTCTTAACAAACAGGACAAAAGACTATCCACAGTATGGTAATTGAAATCGCTGACACCTTTACAAAGTTTTGTCATATAACAAGATAATTTTGTTGTTGGTAAGGATAAGTTATTCTCTAATCAGTGACAAATAGGTTTAGCTACACGTATCCCACGGATGCACCGTAGTCGTAATCAGTATAGCTAATCCTTTCAGAAGATAACGCCAGTCACGAAAGTAGAAAAGGGTACATCCTTGTCATAAATATCAAAAATATTCAGTTACATTTATGGCATATGATGAGATTCTTAAAAATTAAATGTAACTGCTAAAACTCCAATTTCGGATCAACGGGTGAACAAGAGCAGTATTAGTCGGAATAATCCATGAAGATGACATTTCGGCCTATGAGTTTCCTTGATGATCCAAAACAAAGGTACCTTTTTAGAACTACAGTTGTAATTAATACATATCAAAATTTATACCCTGCCCTGAAAAGATTGACCAGAAAAAGTCCATCTTCAGTTGTAAAAGAACAATTTTAATCAAATTATATTGATGCCTTAGATTCTCTTTTGGGTTATCTGAGATAGTTGGCACTCTGTTTTTTATTTATTTATTTTTTCTGAAATATGTCATTCCATCAAAGGGCCAGCTAATCTGATCTTTAGTTGCTGTGAAAGCACAACAGTCACTGTTCATTTGTAAACTTTATAATACCTTTAGGCAAACATTTGAGCCTCTATATTTAATCCAACCTAACGACAGTAGAGAAAACGTAGGCTAAGTTGTTTTTAGCAATGTACTACTGTGACACATCTGATCAAATTTAACTTTTTATTATACAAATCGGAAGCAGTATGATTTCATAAAACGTTTTAATGACCTTTCACTATAAACCTGGGGTTATACTTAGCTAAGACTCGGAAAATCGCAGGCGTTGTTAGCACAAAAAAAAAAAAAAAAAGGATTTCAAATACACAGTTATTCAATTTCTTAAACCTTAGGAAGATCTTTTGAATAATTTTGCTTTTACACCACCAAGACACCCAATGTTATCTTCAAACGGCTTGGACTCTTACAAATATTTGCATTTTGAAGCTTTATTAATGTTCTATTTGATATTTACCTGTTATTGATGCTGACACATAGAAACCAAAATGTTTCGCAGCAACATTAATGATAGTCTTGGTCATGGCTAGCATAGGACACATTGAATTCACATTTCTTTTTGAGAATGAAAATTAAACTGTGGAATAGTTTTAAACGGAAAGGTGGGGAAAAAGGTAATTTTACTTTTGACTGAAACACCAAAGACAATGAATATTGAAATAACTGGTACACAAATGTTGGGATCATCTGTTAATGTCACAATATACGACGAAAAATATCAATCGTGCATGGAACACACTGGCAATGTTCTACAGTAACATCAATATCTCTAATTGAGCGTGACCTGCAAGTCTACATTTGATTTTATTGCAAAAGACTTGCCTTACAAAATGCAATATTTTCTCATGTTCATATAACTGCAAGAAGACCAGAGTTGTCACTTTTAAGTTCAACCGGACACTTTCAAGACCAGTAACCAAGGGAAATTCGTAGCTTGTTTTTACCCACAGATATTTTTTCAACATGTTACAGATTATTTAACTTTCTGTGCAGTATTTTATGGCAACTAACTGTGCTAACTTTTGTTGTGCCTGGTATGACGTAGTTTGATTCGTTCGTGCACCCTCCAGCATTTTCATTGATTCATTGATCATGTTTGGAATGCTGAACAGCGGGCTGCTTCCTTGACTTTACTTCTCGTAATGATTGTGAAAAAGAACTTCATATAAGACTGCCTTGACGGCCACTGCTTTTTGGTTGCTCTAACTTTCGTTCGTCAGAAAGATGGCTTAGTTCAGACAATGCAACAGACTTTTGCCCCATTAAACTAAGAAGAGCACGTGTTTTGGAATAAAATAAAACTGAATTTTACAGACAGCCATTTTTGTATTGAAACTCTCAAAATGTATGCCATTGCGTATATACCCATGGATATACTTCTGTACCAGTCTGATGTTTTCGGATCGAGCTTCGTTTACATTTCTTTAGAGAGTCTATCAGTCTTCTAGGATATTAAAAGCACTTTTAGAAGTATTTAATGCTACAGTTGTTACAGTTTAGTATGCTTTAAGGCGGTTTCTTCATTCAACCAGTTGCTCAAAGCGGAATAGGCCTATGCGGACGGGTATTTGTAACAAAACCTGATGGGCATAAGATTATTTTCTTCTTTAATGCCATTTGGTAAAGGTTTTTGCTTCTTATGTACACAAAATAACCAGTATCAGGAGTATACTCCATTAATTTAGAAAAAGGAGGAAGAAAGTCAGTTTTGTCCTAATTTTGTTCAAAATTGAACAACACTGATCTATTTTTTAATCATCGAGGCAAATAATTCACAATTATAAGTGATAAGGCATAGGAATGTACCATTAAATACCGCATTAAAGGGAAACAGAGTAACATCATTGGGGGACTCTGTCATCTTTGTGATTTGTTTCTTAAGAATTTTAAGTTAAACAAGATGACGAGGTTTAAGACTTCGTAGTTCAGAATTATTGCAATTGCTAGCTGGCTAGGGTCAAGCCTTAGTTCTATTGTGCATACATGTCTTAATATGCATAAATACCCGCACTCATATTATTACATCAACAGTCATTTTAACATTATGTGGTCCAAATAACACCTTGTCATTACATTAAAACTACAAAGTCCTTCGAAACCGAAAATGGGAAAACTGATGTCAATTTACTAAAAAGTAGAATGTTATAGATTGAGACCATTAAATTTGTAATTTTTGGAAGACGAACAGACATGGTTCAAAAATCGTGAACTGTGCATATCAAGAAAAAATGTGAACTATCATACGGAAGAGAGACTCTGCTCTACACATTACTTCACAAATATGGGAATAGTTAGAAAGTTGTAAATTACAGTGATGTCTTGACTCAGTAATAACACATTCTGGTAGAGTTTCAAGTTGGTGTATAATTTCTTTAATATTTTCATCACATAGTCCATCCAGTCAATTTATAAGTTACCAAGTGCTACGTTTTCATCGGAACCTGTTCTATTGGATACATCTTCATGAAGGTAAAACAGTTCCAAGGAAAGTTACATGGCAACACAGTCCTTTTAATACACTTGGGCATCTAATATTAGCATGGGTCTCATTCATCATAATTTCTAAAAGTAATGAAATTTTAACTTCGTATAGTATCACATAGCTCTTGTACAATTCCAAAAGTAACTTTATGTCACTGCCAAGTGATATGTAATCGTAGATCTTCAATTGGACGTGGTTTGTTCTATAAAATGCAAATTTTCAATCACGGGATTGACGCAATACGACGCACTGAGTGAATCTGCAACCAGTCTTCAATACATAGCATTGAGAGTTCTAGGCATAATTCTTGTTAATGAAAGAAGGTACTAAAAGTGACAATTTGATTGGAAAACGTAATAGAAAATCCAGCGTGTATTAGGAATATACAGCGATAAAAGTTACTGTTTGTGCACCAGATATATATATGGTTTGTTTGTTGAAAACAACCAAGTCATGGAATTAGTTGTTTTCGGAAGGGGTCTTCTTTTACCATAATTCACCCACGTTAGTTCCATCATCGATTTATCATTTCATCAGTTTCTTTTTTGTAGGGTTTTAAGATGAAAAGAGCTAATATTTAACTAAGCCTACTGCTGAACCTAACATGTAAGATCATTCATGAAGAAAAGAGACGTTCTGCTCAATAGTGTTGGTCAAATGCCAGCTGTTATCTTTTAACGTTTATTTTGAATCGTGAAAGCAACGAATTTTGTCCAACAGTGAAATCAGTGTATCGATATAGCTCGCTGACACCCCTGCAGATCGAATAAAAGGATTCATAAAACGGTATAAAAAGATCTGATTTCTATTCAGGACAATCGCCAGGGTGTTACGTGTGCTTCATTTAGTCCTAGAAGAAAATTCTGACCAAACAGTAGTTTTGAAGCGTGGATCCGATAGACTTAGGTTTAACCCACTAAGAGGGGCAACGACGTCACTGTTTATAATTTCTGTCATTTGTTCTGCCTTCATATATCCCCTTTTAACAAATATCCATTCATTATGCCATTGGAGGATGATAAAACTAAATGAGAGGGAGTGTAAGTTTGTGAAGTTACACATTACGCCGTTTCTTAAGTTATACAAACCGAAGTAACATATTCCATAGTCTGTGCTGTAACATCAATGACAGTCTTTGATGATGCATTTGACAGTCTTTGATGTTACATTTGACAGTCTTTGATGATACATTTGACAGACTTTGATGTTACATTTGACAGTCTATTGACGTAACATTTGACAGTCTTTGATGCTACATGTGGCAGTCCTTGATGATACATTTGACAGTCTTTGATGTTACATTTGACATTCTTTGATGATACATTTGACATTCTTTGATGTTAAATTTGACAGTCTTTGATGTTACATTTAATAGTCTTTTATGTTATATTTGACATTTTGCTACCACGTTTACCACTTGAGCGAAAAAAAAAACGGTTTGAGTAGTTACAGTAGGAAGGCAATGAAGATTGTCAAAACTCTGTAAAACACGGTTAAGTTCCTTATTTAAAGCGTATTACCGGAGCAGCAGTCAGCATTCACTTGTCTCTTTTTTCTTGTCCGTCCACAGAATCACGACTGTCGCTGCCTGTATGATGGATTTGCACAATTATCCCATGGATGAACAGAACTGTACACTCGAAATTGAGAGCTGTAAGTACCTAATCGAAAATGCTGCAGTAAACAGCGTTCGCGATGCCTTCTGGCTTGAAAACCTTCTTTCGGTGCTGACAACAGAAAAAGCTCGTTTCAACGGTCTTGCCGAACGATAAACTGCCAGTACCCTCTTGCAATGCCTTTGCATATTAGGGCGTATTTTTACTGTTGTTTGAATTGCCAAAAGGGTATACCCTGTAATTTGTTTTAAACATGCTGTAAATATAGAGATGGAGATAGTACAACAACGTAGATGAGGTAACAGTCATGTGTGTTCATGGTCGCATTAGGCTCGTGTAATACTTTAACAAATAAGTTCAGCGAAAATCTGTGTTGAAGAGCATAATGCATTTCATTTAACACCAATTTTCATTTTCTAACAGTCAAAGCCTTCCATGAAGAATTAGATATAAAGTTATTTGATGATGGTCAGTTCAATTGTTAATATAATTCACCACGACACTTCATGCCTTATTTTACCTGAAAAATAGTTTATCAAAAACTAATTTAATGCTAATTCAATGCTAATTCAATGTCTCAAATGATTTCAACTAAGAACGAAGAACTTAGTCGAACAAGACAGGATACCAGAAAAACAGTTGATGAAAACTAAAAAAAAACACAACTGTTTAACTACCCTTATGGGAAATAAAAATGCTTATGCTACAGTGATAAAAAAGCAACGAAAACTTTAGATACCATGAAAGAACCGATGCAGTGTGGATCAACAGTGGACACTAGGCTACGCTCTGTCTTTGCTGTTCTTGGAGTACATGGGGACTTACATACTGGAAGAAAACAATTGTTTAACGAATGTACTCGCCTAATGTAACCAAAAATAGTTAAATAAAGGGCAAATTTTAATGGAGAGTTCACATTTGCGGTGCTGATACACCCCTTTCACGAAAACATTCCAGGTAGTAAATTCTTCTATCAGATTTGATTTAGTCTTCAGTAAGCTTCTTGCAGCAACGCAAAGGATGAATTGATAATCCGACAAGACCATTAGTGTGGCAGACAACCAATTATCTTTCGTATTGAAGCAAAACAATTTTACGTCTGTACGTACTTACAAAAATTATTCTGCATCACCACCATGGTTCTGTACCATGGAACATGTACCGTGCATTTTGATGACAACTACAAAACGTGATGGCAGCTAGTGTAATTGAATCAAGTGGCTCGTTTAACTGAAATTGAACAGACCTATGTGTGGTTAATTGTAAATAAAGGCGAAGAGCCGAATCTAAAATGACAGCGAGTGGTATGAGAGGTAGAATTTTGTGCAGTTGATTCCATTGAAAGGTTTTAAAGATGGCATAATTATGTATGCATGAAACAGCAACTGTAATGCACACCTTAAGGCCAAGTTTAACGCCTTTTAACTGTTTCTTAACTTTGAAATAAATTTTCAGAGTTTAGCTGTTTCTATACATGCCCTAAAATATTCTCTCTGTACTGAAGCAAAAAGGGGTTTCAATCTTTTGCTTTCAAAGACAAATCAAAACTTTGGAAGGCTGGAAGCCCCGTCTTCATATGATCAAGGTGGTTTAATTTCAAACGAATAGCTCTGATTTTATGAACACCAGCGTCTATGGGTTTTCATTTTCTCGTTACTATAGTTTCTATTTTCGTCGCGATGTCTTGCATGACCTGAAGGAGCCAGTCGACGAAAATCAAAAATGGGCCCCAATGAAAACAGTCACGTATTGTTTCTAGGGATTTCAAAACAGGTGTTTTTGAGTAATCCCCGCGAATAATGTTTTCATACGGGGATGTGTAATCCATTTTTAATGACTTTCTAGGAGGGAGTAAATTTTCCATGTTGGTCAGCCAGGGTGATGTTTGTTCTGGTTGCGTAGCTTTCGTCTGCAGATCAATAGGTAACAAGCTGGTCACAGGGGTAAGGACATAGACGTTCCTCTTTTAACAATAATAAGCAGGTGATTTGCTTTAAGGATGAAAAGTTTGTTTTCACGGTATAGAAATGACAAGTATGAGGATAAATGTGCACACATACCGTTGACGTCATCAGGAAAATGACCTGCAAAGTTACCACAAGTTTTTGTCAAGAGCGGACTTTGAATATTTGGCCACTGAGCTAAAATATTAACATTTCAAGGTCTCATTCGTCGTTGAAATGTTTGAATCTTCCAAGTACGTTTTGATGTTTTGTTTAGATTGAATGGTAAGAAGTTTTGTTTTGATTGAATGGTAAATAAGCATACCGCAGTTTTGACGATAAGAATATACAACTATGACAGGAGATATGTATTTATTGCATTACTAGAAAATATAAAACATTAGCAGACTACGTAGCTTTAAGGTTTATTTCGTCCATTTTTTTAACCACTTTGATCTTTTTGTAACATCTGTTGCAACTGTTTTTTGTTTGCCCAGTGCTCCAGTTTAATCTTTCTATCATAAAATGAATTAAAGAAAAATAATCTAATAAGTTGATAGTCTGACTATCTCCCTTCGTAAAGAGTTTAATTGTCGTCTAAAGAAAAAAAAGTGTAAAAGTACATGACTAATGTTATGGCAATCGGTTGAAATCCCTGCATGCTATTGAAAAGAAAACTGACAAAATGTAAAAGAAAAATAAAAAAGTAGGACCATTTAAATAACGCCTATTGGACCTTATGGTTAATTAGTTGCTTTATGACATCGATGCACCTCAAGGAAGAGTAATTAAAACACCGTTGGGGTTTACTGTACATTCTCCGCAGATGAGATGGCGTGTCTTTGTTTCCCCCTAAAGCAGTAAAATAGCGAGATATAGATGATAAAAAATAATAATACGGTTGCTTTGTTCCGTATGAAACAATGCATCGTGTGATTGCGTATATACTATACGTTGATACCTAATTTAATGTTCCTCGCAAAACGCCTGGGGAACACCGTTCTTTCTCAGTGGCCTAAATAACGAATATTGATTACAAGGAAAGAGTTTCCAAACTACCTGAAGAGAGTTTGTGACCTCTTATGTACGGAACGCGAATCGAGCGAAAAAAGAACGACAACGACGAGACGGTTGGCAGTGTGTGACTGAAAGTAATATATGCAGCGGGCTGTTACTTCGAATTAAACCTCCACAACAAGAGTGTCACAGTGTGCACAAGATGACCACTGTGATTGTTTATGAGCGTAATAATTTCGAATGAAAAGCTTGTCCTTTTACGTAAGCTACAGATCTTAGATAATTACATCACTTCAGAAGAAAAGTTGGTGTTTTCTTTTCTGTTTTTGGTGGGGCTGGAGCAAGTTTTTTTTTTTTTTTTTTGAAATGTAGATTCGATTGTTGTTAAGAAGCTAAATGCAAGAAAACATGAGATACATTAAACTTTAATGTCTTCGGGAAGGTGTTTTGTTTGCAAGTATAGTTCAGTTCGCATACGATACGAATGAAAATTGCATTACCATTAACAACTGGCACGCCGCACGCAAGGTCGAAAGTTGTAGGGGATTATGAATGGAATTATTTCGTATGAAAAACTTCAAGATGTACATGGAATATGAGATTCTTACGAAAGTGTTAGTCTGAAAAATATGGAATCTTAGGCGTAAAGAACTTGACATAGTCGTCTCATTGTCATTGAATGTGATAAAAAGCCCCTGGATCTTTAAATGGATGTTTTGTTAGCTAGCCTAAGATTTAATTAAATACAATGTTCAAGCAACCGAAAGGTGTAGAGAGCAAGAAGTCTTTATTCAAATTTATATCAAAATCAATCTTGCTTTTCCATGAGAAACTAGACATGCGGAAACAGCTGCCAATGTTTCGTGACTGTTGAAAGTCTTTTTGACTGTTTTTATAACATTCGAAGGGAAGATTGTTTGCAGTACACACATGTGTCAAATGCACTGTTTCACCAGAGAGGCAGACCGAGGAATGATATGTAGATACACGTTGGACACAAGTTACTTTATTTTACGTCTTCTCTGTAATACTAGTAGGATACCCATTCGGTTAGGCAGAATATAGCTTAGGGGTACCAAAATGACATTTAACTTTTAATGTTTAGCATTTTACAAACCTCAAACCTCAAATGTTTGCAGGGCGTTGATTTATCAGATAAGTTTGGTCCATACAACTTTACAAACTGCTACAGAAGAGATGCCATGAAGGGGAATCTGACAATTAAAACTATCGCTGTTGCCTGTGCGGTACAAATTGTTGCCCTGAATATACTCAGCGTTAGAGCCTGTAAGTTGTGGTAAACCTTTCGCTGAATCTAAGGTGAAGGCACTGTAGGATATACGTTTGTTTGCAAGGTATTATTTCATGTAAATTCTTCTATGGTTATAAAAACATTCAACTCTAGTTTATTGAAAAGCATGCTTGAAAATCAGTTACACTGAGCAGTATGAGATGATTGATAAAGTAGTTGATGTCATTTACATACGTTTTCAAATTTGGGGTTAACATCATAAATATGTGAAGGCTAGAGGGAGTAATCTTCCTCGAGATGGACAGAATTCATTTTCCTACTGTGTTCGACAGTTTTTTTTTTGTGTGTGTGTGTGTTCCGCGTGCTCTTTGCTAGCCTGCCTTTCCTCGGTGACATTCTAGCTACATATCGACCACTAATGCGCCCTAAGCTTGTAGGCCAATAGCACTGGATTGGTTAGTTACCTTAGAATAAGTAGGAATCTACATAGTAATGGAAAGCGTTGGTTTAACACATTTTTGACTTTATGTATGGAAATCGAGCTTGTTCTAAATCGGTCTCCACTCTTTCCATACAAACATGCCCCATACCATTTGAATGAAGGTCAGGGTTATTGGAAGAATGTTTGTTCAAGGGGAGGTCTACGATGGACAATGAGAGGTCCATGGGAGGTAACGATAATTTTCGCTTTACGTGATCCATTGATTAGCCCTCGTTTTTAATTGTAAAGGCAAAATAACCTGTACTTTCCTACACACCGACACACACACACACACACACACACACACACACATTTGCTCTACATACTAATCGAACCAGTGCAACTTCATAATATTACATCAGGAGGAAAACAGTGTTAAAACATTTCTATGCCCTCCAACTGTCTTCCTATTCGTCGCTTTAAAAATACTTATGGCTTTTTAAATCTTTCTCCTCTGATTATTTTCCAGTCTCTCGCACGACTAACTCTAGTGCTAACCGACGCTAACATCAAATTTTTAATAAGTCTATACAATACCTATACAGGAATTTCATTCTAATGTTGACCTAGATTTTTTAATGCAACAATACTTTCGTGTGAAAAGAATTGCAGCGAGGATTGTATTGTAGGAACAGCCCTGTTTGGCTAGAATCAATATTACACCTCGTATCATAGAGGTGTGCCGACAGCGGACGCCGTTTTGGACAATATTACGGTCATTTTTATCCACTTACATCAATAATAAAATCTCCGTAACGATTTTCAAAAAAAGTCACAGGGTACTGTTGTTGTGTGGGATGCCAAGGTATGGGACAAATCGCAACCAAGCTCTTAATTATGAGAGTCTCGGAGAATTGTTAGCACAACTCTATGGATGACTCACTTATAAATGACAAAGAAGTAACATTAACCCGGTGGGTCATGTTGAGTTGTGTGGGTTAATCTGTTCCCATGAGTGGGCTAAAGACTATAATGAAAGGCACTACGAAAGAGGTTCTTAAAAGTGATAAAATTAAACTTTGATTGCTTTTAGTTACAAATTGGATTTACATTTCAATATGTATTTACCAGTAGAGACAAATTGAAAATTATATTCAACTTCCTTAATGTTATTTAAGCCGGCTAATTTTATATTAAGGTAAGTTCTGTGCAGTGATTTCTAGTTCACGTGGGTCTGACGTAGTACATACTACATCCGTTACTTTCAACCCTATTTTGGCCCAATGATGCTTGTCGTAACAGTTTGGATCATAATGACGTGAGATTACCTAAAAGTTTCGTCAAGCAGTTTTTCATCTAAACTAATCTTTAATTTCAAAGCACCCAAAAATTGAAGCTAAAACAATAAATTGGGTAATCAGGCGTTGTGAAATTGCAATCATACGCAATCGCGAAGCCGCTTCCAATCTTTGAGTGCACTTATCTTTAAATTTCACCCTTTACATTGCCAGATTAAGCTTCTTTCAACTCTTGATTCAATACTCCACTCATCCTCATTCCCACCTGCCCACTGTTTCACTGTCTTTTATTGTAACTATCGATTAACAAATACCTACATATGCTCCGGTAATTATTCTTGACCCTCTGTGGAGCCTCAAGAAATAAAAAAGACAATCTTGTGGGACGAAAAACGATATTTTTACTCCAAGTACTGACGCTCCCTGTTATTCTCTGGAGAAGGACTGTAAAAAAACGACACATGGATGGCTTCAGTTTCAATAAAAAGTTACAAGGATACGTTTGATAAAGATATTTCCTAGTTTTTACGAAAATTATGTGATTGAAATATTATCCTTCCGAACTGAAACGTTTCCATGAGAACACTCATTTGGGGAATTTGCTGAAGGTCTAGTACTTCCATGGTCTATTGGCCCCCACCTGAATTACTTTCCTCAAGCGATGAGCAAATAATCCAGGAAAAGTTAAAACAGTCTTGATTCCAAGTCATGGTATCAGAACTACCTCACTGGGGTGCAAAGACGCTCAATATTGAGAGGCACATACAGATCTGGCCAAAACTTTCTTTTTGTGGCTTTATCGTCTTTGGTTCCTTTGCCAATTTCAAACTAGACATATCACTGACAGGTCCTTAAATCCACTTGCGATTTACTTTTGGCATAAACGAATTAGAGGAGGACTCCTAAGAGTAAACGAACCACCGACACTAGTCACACTATCTCCCGATTCCTTTAAAACTTCTCAACTTTTCAAATAAGAAGCCCTATATCTTTTACAACAGTTTCTATGGGATTATCCCCCTCGGGATGACCAGTGAGTGCTCAGCTTTTCTAAATAAGCCTGGTAATATCTCAGACAGCTAATCTGTTGAGTTAATGTTCTTAGGGTGACAACGTCCAATTTCTAAGTCTCCCCATATTCACAATTGTTACTTGTCAGGCTGGTGCAAAGTTTGTGTTTCTTTCGACCACTAAAGTAGGTTAAAAATTCAAAAACAGTATCGTTTTAGGTTACGTGTAACCAAAGATAGTGATACAGTACGTATGTCCTTTGCTGAGTTCTAGGATAAAGTTTGTCTTAAAAGAATCCTTTTTCATTGGTCGAGGTTACAGAGTAGAAGACTTAACGAGAGCTATACGTTATTTTCCGTTTTAAGTCACCCTTACAGTTGACCGCAGCTTGTACCTTGTTGGATTTTAGTAAGGGTGCGAGGGAGTTTTCATGGGTTTTATTACTCTGAGTTGCCTATCAAAATTTTCATCATCTTCACAGCACAGCGAGAAACTTAGGTATTCCGGAAACTAATTCTATTTTGAACATCATGAAAAGAATACCACAGAAGGAAGGAAGAACAACAATGTTTGAGTAAATATTGGAAGTTTGAAATTGAAGGTGGAAACTCTTTATCTCCAAAATATTTATACCAAAGAATCAAACGGGCCAGCGATTCCACTCTACAAAAGTTATTCATAATGATAGCGAATGGCTTCAAAAAGTGTGGAAAAAATAGTTTAGGCTACTCTTCTGTTGTGAGACACCCTTCTCCACCAAAGATACAATTTTCGATTCAACTCTCAACTTTTTTTTATTGCCGTAATGATATTTTATTTTTTGCCACATGATACATACTTTCGTGTGATTTTATTTCAGATGGATACACAATGGATGACGTAACTTTCTCATGGTACTATGGAAACCGTTCAATAGAAGGCATCAACAATTTGACGATGGCACAATTCACTTTAGTGGAACATAAAGTGGTTACAAGAGAAATTACATTCAAGACAGGTAATTAATTAATTTGCAGGTCCGTATCCCTCGGGGTTTCGTTCCTCGGCAGTGCTGGACCGTATTCCTACTATCCTGCTACGATCAATCTTTTTAAAAATGTTTCAAAATGACGGACTACTGCGATGGATCTATACAAATTTCCCCTTCCGAAAACAAAGACGCATTGTTCCTCTTAACCAATGAGTACTGCTCTAAATTTGTTAACAAGATTCTATTAAAAGCAGACGTCTCAAGCTACACTAGGGAAACTGGACACACTGGACGCATTTAGACACACTAAGCACCCACTGGTAACTGACGAAATTTATCTGTCCGTTAAATGTGCAGTTGTAGACTACGTGGCTGGTCAGTTTGTTTGTTTACAAACTGAATCATCTTGGGATATAGACGGGATACTTGCAGACTAAAGGTCTGTCTGGCTTCTAAAAGAAGCGCGTTTCTTACTTCTCCATTGTAAACTATGGCATCTTTGGTCTCGATGACGTTGCTATGGTAACCACACTTAAGGATTCACATGACCGACCATTCCAATATTATAGCTTAAGTCTGAAGCAACTACGCATGAGGTTTCAGATTTGAGTTTAGCTGACTTTGATTCCCCAATATTTACGATTTCTAGCAATTGTAGTTGAAACTTACAAGCATAGTTCTATCAACATACCGACCTCCATTGATCAAAGGAAAGTCTCAGTGTGTTGGTGAGACGCCCGGCTGATATTTACAGAGGCAAGGTTTTCGCTGTTCATGATTTATTATTTTGCAATGATGTGTTCCACCTTTTTTCATCAAAAATTAGAAAGGTGTTAGCATTTGGAGACTTACACGGTGAAATGCATCTTCTAAGCTCAAATGAGTATAATCTCTTGTCTGCACAAAATCTCAAACTAAAATTTTTTACGTCCTCTCTGATAACCTAGTTGCCTCCTCACAATGACCAAAGTCAACAGCCTCTCTGATTTACAAAACCGATAAACAAACCATCATCCCGCCACAAAGACTTAACAGGATAACGTACCTTAATTGATGGAGAAAAGTAAATTACATTAATTTTTTATTAGTATACCAAAATGTACAGAAATTGGGATGACGAGAGCGTGTTTTGAAATCTTCAATGTTATGGAACATTAATTTGTCCTTGTGATTTGCTCTCACGACAAGGCCAGAAGACATTTGCTTATCGAATATCTCACTCAATTAAGAGAGAGATAATTACGCTCGTTTTATTTGAAGGAAAGGAACTGCTTTTCCGTCATCTGTTCATCTGCTTATCAAAGTTTGTGTCTAATAATTTCTCGTGTTCACTCTTGCGGCTCACTTGTCACTGGAAAGGTTACTTGAAACACGGTAGATTGGCCTCCTGGTTGCTATTTGACCGCTACCTGAGATGCACATTGTTATCTTGTTGTATTTTTCAATAAAGATGATATAAACTGCAAAATTGACATTTGTGTGTTAATACGCACTTGCATATTCATGACGTGATCATATTCCATAGACGGTTTTTTTCTTTTATAAATAGTCACGTTCTTACTCTCTGGCAGGCTCTTATGCGAGGTTATCCTTAAGTTTCCGGTTAAGAAGGAGCATCGGTTTCTTCATCCTACAGACCTACTTACCGTCCATCCTCCTTGTCATCCTCTCGTGGATCTCCTTCTGGATAAACCACGAGGCCACCTCCGCCCGAGTTGCATTAGGTAAGTAACAATATAGAGGTACTGCTTGGTGATCCCACTAGTAATCGCGCGGCCTGACTGGATGCAATTAACTGATCCTAAATTACATGAAGGAATTCCTTTTCTTAATTCATGACAGGAAGTAGGAAAGATGATTCGAGCATTTCTTTTAAAATTTTAGAAGGCTTGCCTTCAAGGTTTTAAAAATTAGGACCTGTGTAGGGCAAAAGGGTACCATGAATGATAAGCTTTCCCTAAGTTGGATGTCACGTGAATGTAATAATCTCAGGAAAAGTCTCTTAAGTATTTCGGTTCAAGCTTACTCATGACGAGCTGCTTTCCTTTCAGTTTATAACTTTCAAAGGTTAGAAAATTGCTTTCTTGAATTATCACAGTCAGCTTTTGTGCAAATCATGCGGCATTTTGCAGTCAAGGGTAATTAGCTTTTGCAAATTCTGCGGAATGTGTCAAACGTATGTTACCAGTAGCTTGTCTTTCGCTTATTCAAACTTTAAACGCTAAACTTGTAAATGTTGTCAATAAGGGTGGACTAAAAATCATTCAACATTTAAAAGGAAGAGTATACTTTTCGACAAGCATGTACCGCCGAAAGGTCTCCTGGCTCCAAATGATACTGTAATGGTAATTCACCCTCGATTGAATCCGGAGAAAGAGTTCAAGAAAGGAGAATTGGCTGTTTTGTAGACGGTCATAACAATGATCATGTCAGGTGTACAAAAGTAGTATCAGTTGATCCCTTCCCCGTCACTCCTTCTGCGATTGGGGAAGGGGTGAGTTTCTTTTGCATTACGTCACGATGAAGTAAAACGAATGAACACTAATTAAAAAATTGATTACATGAACATTTCCTCCGTTCAGAAGATGGTCCTCATGAGAAAACTGAACTGCTTAATCAGTTTCTTTTGACTTTGCCGATGTTTGAAGGTTAAGGCACGTTGTAGAATGGAGTTTCAACTTCAAATGCCACCGTCTTTCTCAGAGTCTTTCTAAGAACACCGACTGTTCAAATATTCCTTCTACTCATTTACACAGGCCCCTAATCAACCTGGAGTGCTAAACAGTTTTAAGTTGTTTGGTTATCGGAGGAACATTCATTCTGACATGGTTTCACTTTCCCGGGACGTTTGACTAGTCAAGTGCACAGAGGCCACTCGGCGGTGGTCTGATTATTGTACATTTCTAGTCCGAAAGAACATCATTAACAAGTGGTTCTTAACCTGGGGGTCGTGCCCCCGTGCCAGGGATCATTTACCATTTTGCCAGGGGTCATAATGGAGTTATAAAGATTCCATTTTAAATCCAGAGTTTTTCTTTCTCGTTTGTTGATTGAGTACTGGCAGACATGTTTTCACAGATCAGGTGCTTTTCTTAAAGTTTGTATCGTGGTTTACGTTGCTGATCAAGATTGTGCAAAGAACTAAAACTGGCCAACGGGTTACAAAACCACTGCTGTAGACGAATGGTTTGGTAGTTGAGATTGTGGTTTAAAAGTATTATCCCTTAACAGGGTTTCGAATAATGAAAGAAAAGTAATGTACATAAAGTAGAATCAAAATTTTCACTTCTACTTGAAATTACCTTGCAAACTAAACCCTATGCGATTTAAATCAGGTGAGAAAATATCGAAGTCAAATAAATCAACATTTTTTCCCTGTTCCTCTCTCGCATTAAAGACATATAAGTAGTCTATACAGAGGCCGTCTTCCTACCGTTTCCTACAGCCCTGTCCACCTCTTGACAAGGTCACTAGTAGCCGCTGGTTTCATTTATTTCTAGATTTAAGTCTTGCGCCCGTAGTTTTTTTTTATTCGTAACTACAATTCAAGATGGTAAAGATGAATTAACACAAGTGACCATACATACACTCAACCCGGCACAAATTCTTCCATACACCTGAACAGCTGACTATTGTGCTGTTTTTGAAGTGCACTACCGGTATTGAAACATGTTTCATCAATTGTTGTTTCTAAGCGCTCAAATGACGGGATCAGAAAGATGGATCCTAAAAGTCATTGCTTGGGATGCATTTTGTGACTGTGTGTCTCTTTTTACTCATATTGACGCCCAGTCACCACTTTTGACACCACTTTCATTGTGGTAGGAATAGAAATCGTGATGCCTTATTGTACTTATGCTCCAGATAATCCCTTTTAAACAAAAAAGAGAGAAAATGTTGCTGAACAAAAGATGAGATTATCACATTTGTTCTTACATTCTCTAGGCATTACTACCGTACTCACGATGACTACTATCAGTACGAGTGTCAGGGCTTCACTTCCACGTATCTCCTACATCAAGTCGATAGACATTTACGTGGTCGTTTGCTATGCTTTCGTGTTTTCGGCACTGGTTGAATACGCTTTCGTTAATTTCCACTACTGGTCGAAACAGAAAAAGAAAGCCATAGAAGCGAATAAAGCTTCAACTCCAAGTCACTCAAAGAGATACAAAGAAGACAGCCTAGATGACGTAAGTATGACCTATGCTTGTGGGGTTGGAACTGACGAAAAGGTTTTACGACAGCAGGAGCATCGACTCCTTATAGCTGTTGCCACCCTGCTGTTTTTTTTTTGTTTTGTTTTGTTTGTTTGTTTGTTTTTTTTTGCGATGAGCTGAAATAAGATTTGTCCGTTGTGAGGGTAGTTGAAAACCAGGCTGAAGCGCATTGGGCCGGATTGGAGGGATCCTACAGTCCACGGGCGGGCAAATTATCTAGCCGAATTTTTTTTGTTTTCACGTTAGATCAGGTTTATTATGTAGCTTACGTTAGCTTTCAGTGGGTTTAAATTGTACGATAAGAAGGAATGCTCTCTAAATTCTCATTTTGGTTGGGAAAAGCTATTAACTTGTGCTAACCGCTTCTTTTGCAAGAAAAGTGCCTTTATTTTGCTGGTGTTTCTGTTTATGTTTACTTATTTTACTTTTTATTTTCAGTATAATACACAGGTAGCGCTTCGACTTGCTCAAGCGGATGATGTCGACGGGGATACCGACTCGGCTTGGAGAGAAGAAATTGGTTTACGAAGGATAAACGGGCCAGAACCCCCGAGTTACTCCACCGCCATTACCCCATCTCCAGTGCGCTACCGTACAACTAGCTTGAAATATAAACAGAGAACTTGGTCAAATGGGCGATTGAGGAAAAACAGTAGAGGGCGCAAGAAGCCTAAATTTAAATTCTTCCTCGCACGAATGACCGATGTAGATACAATAGATAGATTCGCAAGGTTCATATTCCCAACAAGTTTTGTCATATTTAATATTGTGTACTGGTACAGCTATTTGACGAAGTTATACAGCCTATGACTTTATCAGACGTCCTTCGCCCTTTGAGATGCACAGTCAACTCTACCTTAGATTGATGACGCATTGTCGAAAGCGGACGAAAGTGAACGAGGAACGCCACGCAATCATAAACAGCCCGCTGCAAGCCAGTGAGTAGCATCATGTGCAGGCGAATAAAATTCTTCAAAACCTTTTGGAAGGCCAATGGAACGGTACGGTATAGAAAATAAAAATGGAGGTGATGCTGCTTTTAACAAAAATACTTGTTTAGAACAATACGATGCCCGTGCCAGACCTGACATCACTGTAAAATAACACAGGAGAGAGGATAAGTTTAAGGCAGTCACTGATGTTACGAGGTTTATGGAGAACAGTTCAATATTGGATCGATTCCTATTGTGTATTGGATCCATTCCTATCGATTCCTATTGTGTTTTCATGTAAAGTCAATAAACCAACAATTGTGCTTGATCGATGAAATTGGTAGGAAGGCATCAAAAATTTAAGAAGTCCAGGTTTAGTCTTTGCGGTGATATTGTCAAGCAGAATATTTCTTCGAGTCACAGTATAAATCACACATCATTTGTTGATTGAAACATTTCTTGTTCAGTTTTCCTGTAAAATAAACTCGATGACTCACGCATTTTATCAGTTTAATTTTCAATGCATCTCCAACAAAACCTGTGCATGAACTTGAAATTAAAATGATGTCGAGATAGTTAAGACTAAATTCATTTTTGGAGGAGTCGTAAGAATATGCGAATATACGATAGGATTTAATAGGTATTTCAGTATCTTCAGTAGAAAATTCACTTACCAATTGAGATACTATTGTCTTCAGATTTTGCTCCATTTCACTCGCTTCAGTAATAGAGGGCGTCATCCGAAATTTTTTCCCCGACTGATGTCAATATCTGAGAGACGTAGCTCGTTCGGTGATGATGTTCATTCAGAATCAGGGAGGCGTTAGGGTTCATCTTTTTCATATTTTATTCAAGATTAATTTGAATTATTTGTATTATATTTACGTCATGATTCAACATATATTTGAAAACTTAAACATTCGCCAGAACATGGCCAGTAACTTTGTCAAAGGATACATCGATACCCGGGCAGTCATTTGTCGGTTAACTCCTATTTCTAATTGTATCTTGACTCGCAACTAATCAGTTGATAAATTTCTAAAACATGAGAGAAACTAAGTCCAATTAGCAACAGGTGTGAAAGGACCTCCCGCAAATGGTCGCAATCTCCTCAGAGTACATCTTTTTTTAAAACGTTGTTAAAAAATGAACACCTTTCTTAGTCTCGAGAAATGCATTATTCGTTACTAAACGGGCCTAAGAGAGAGCATGTGGGTAGCATTTTAATAATCGCTTGCAGTGATATTAAAGAAACTCAAGTTTCCCCAATGAAAACTGAGAACCTTCCATTGCTGTATCAATCATTGATTCGTCCTGATCAAGTGAATGTTTCGTAAATTATCTTTTCAATTATTGAAGGCAAGTTACTGATTTCTTTGTAATATTATTGTTGTTAAAAATTAAGATGCTAGAGAGAAATGAAAAAAAAACCTAAGCTAGGCTAATGTTTTACAGTTAGATCGGGCAGCTGGTTTTGCCCCCTTCACTAACCTTGAGTGGTTTTGTTCGGAGGTTTGTAAGTATTCAAAGAACGAGTTAGATCTACACTCAGAGTTACTCAGGTATCAATTTCAGAAAGTTATCTGCCATTTTTACGTTCTTCGAGTTTCCACAAGGCTAAAATTAATTAAAAAGCTAATATATTACAGCCTTAGGGGTTTTCGTCTGCTACATCTTCAGCGGACCTGGCAATTTGAATACTACCACAACAATAAAAGGCATCAAGAAAAAAAAAAAGAGTATGTCGCATCTTGCATCAGCCTGGTGATGGGCAAGTACCTATGATTCAGTTTAATTAAGGGGTTGATTCGAGTTTTTTTTTAAACTTGCGCTTAAAACCGCTGGCGGCACCAACTTACAGATGAAAGTAACCCACCAAATAAAGAATAAGTC
>JAAAJZ020799877.1:0-10907 GCA_010015985.2 Actinopyga echinites | reverse complement strand
AGCGCTGCAGATAAGCATTATCTGGCTGTGTTGAGGATCTTTAAGAAATGTGAGATCTTTAAGGTAAATTACTAAAGTTAGGCCCAAACGTATGCCAACCTGTCCGCGGCTGAGGAGGCTACGCCAGGGTGGATACAGGGGCTGTTCCGGGGGTTAGAACCACCGATCTACATGTGTGACTGGATACAATAAGGGCGCATGTTTAACATTGCAGCACTATGGAACCACTTGGTGTTCACAAAATGGCGCGAACTACTCCTTATCAAATTATCGAGCAACTAGTGCGTAATGCTTAAAGGTGAGGAATGTATAAATACTTGGAAAAGTGAAACCAGAAACCTTGAAAATAATACGTTTTCCGCTGAGATAAAAACTGTTTTCCTCTCACGGTTACTTTTTATCTCCATAACGTTTTATTTCTGACATGCAAAACTCTTCATAGACTGAGACAGAAAATAGAATTATGGTAACTTAGTTAAGTTAACTTAGTTCATTCACGTTAAACAATTGAGTGTACAACTTGAACAGCAGCATTTAATTAGACAGACCTATCAATTAAAGTCACTCTTGACTCAGTCCTACTTTAATATTGTATATCAGGTTGAACATATTGGCCTACATGTAACAAGGTGATCAACATTTGAAAACCAACTCCCAAAGAGGAGGGTAACGCACTTATATGCTCCTCATTATTCATCACGAGTTTTTCAGTCTTTGTTTTTTTTTGTTTTTTGTTTTTCGTGCCTTTCATTTTGAACAATTGTAAATGGGCAAAAATAAATCAAAAGTGCAGGGCCTTCAATGTTAAGTTTGAATTGTTCTTAATCGCAGCGACTGACTTCTCTCAAAAGTTGCTCACTCGAAAAAGCCATTGAGTCGAAGAAGCACATTAATAAAATGACATGAGCCATACATGTAGATCGGTGACATGCACGCCGAAGTTAAGTGAACGCGAAAGCGCGTATTTTAACATTAATTCATTTGAACTCTTGACATAGACAAATAAGGATCTATAGTCTCACATTGTTACGACAGTGAGCGTTTGATATCGGACTTCTTTTGAAATCTGGTTGGACGCTGTTTTGTTAAAATATGACGTCATTTGCATGAGTGACTTTACGATGTTATCGAACTGAAACTTTGTGCTGCCGAGCCTCCATAGTAGCCTACGTATGTTGGGCCTGGCTAGGCTTACAGGGTAGGGTTGGCAGGACCGAGGCCGCATATCTCCTTCCTTTCGTCAACCCCACCTACCCTAGATAGCTCTAATCACTCAGTTGGGGGCCATCCATAAGATCGTCAAATTTATTTGATTCTTGATAATGTGAACAAGTTTACATTTCACAATTAGATTATTGACGTGTTTGGCTTAAATTTCATTTTATTAATGTACTTCTTCGACTCAATGGCTTTTCCGAGTGAGCAACTTTTGAGAGAAGTCAGTCGCTGCGATTAAAAACAAATTCAAACTTAACATTAAAGGCCGAGCACTTTTGATTTATTTTTGCCCATTTACAATTGTTCTAGAAAAGGCACAAAAAGCACAAAGACTGAAAACTTGTGACAAATAATGAGGAGCCTATAAGTGCGTTACCCTGCCCTTTGGTTTTCAAAGGTTGATCACCTTGTACCTTTAGGCCTAGCCTATATGTTCAACCTGATGTACAATTGGCAAATATTAAAGCAGGAAACTATCTGAGTTGAGAGTGACTTTTAATTGATAAGTCTGTCCAATCAAATGCTGCTGATCAAGTTGTACACTCAATTGCTTACCGTCAATAAACTAAGTTAACGAACGGAAGATAAATAATACCATAATTCTATTTTCTCTCTCAGACTATGACAATTTTGCTCGTCAGAAATAAGAAGTTATGAATGTTAAAAGTAATCGCGGAAGGAAAATAGTTTTTTATTTCAGCGAAAAACGTATTACTTCCCAGGTTACTGGTTTCACTTCTCCAAGTATTTATACATTCCGCACATTTAAACAGAACGCACTAGTTGCGCGATAACTTGATAAGGAGCAGAGAAACCCTAAGCTTAGGATTTCTCTGATAAGGAGTAGTTCGCGCCATTTTGTGGACACCAAGTGGTTCCCTTGTACTGCAACGTTAAACATGTGCGCTTATTGTATCCAGTCATACATGTGGATCGGCGGTGGCGTTGAGGAAAGAAAGCGGGAACTATGCGTGCCGTGCGTGACACTGAGGGGCATTGTGGGACAATGCGGTACGGTGGACGTGAACATTGAGTGTCAAAGTGTGGTTATGCGGCCCATTTTTGGCCGCGCATTGCGTAGACAGTGCGTAACTGATGCGTGTACAGTGCTCGAACAGGCCGCAAAACATGGCTTCACACTTCGATGTGGAGCTCCAAAATGGCATGCCTTACCAAGACGCATTGCGCGCCATTGCAGGTAAAAATCGTGCCAGTCTTAAGGCGCGGTCACACTATAACGATTTTTCGTCCGAATCCAATCCGATTTTCCCCATTTTGGACCGGACAGTGAGGTTTGTCTTAATGACTGTCATGAAAACAGTAGGCCATTGGAATGCCTACGCCAGATTGAAAAAGTCTGGCCACATTCTTAAGTGACGCCCTATTGAAAAAAGGTAAAAATCGGACGAGAAATCGGATAGCTATCCGATAAAACGATAAAAGGTGTACACTCAGATTTAGGAAAGGGATATTCCACATAAGATTGGTTACCCAGATAGCAAATCGGTTCCTCCATCATTGTGTTTTAACCATCCGAACAAGAAATTAGTTATTTTGATTCATCAGGAAAAAATCGTGTGGTAGACCGATAAAAAATCGTTGTAGTGTGACCGCGCCTTTAGGGTGGCATATGATAGTTTTTGCACGAGAGTTCTGTGGATGAAGAAAAAATACTGCGATGTCAGACGACGATGGAAAGACGCGGTCCAGTAGTATGTATTTAATCGGGAGGAAAGAGTTCTACATGTGATGGCTGTAACGATGTCTGTGACAAATTGCTTCGGAAATGAAAGTGATTGTTAGACTTGCTTTTGTAAATCTAGGGCTAGACTTTTCTTTGTCAACGACAACTCAACAGTTGAGATATACGTTGTTGTGATAACTAGTACACTGCACATGATATAAGCCTACACGCTAGAGTACGATGTACGGTCTGGGAACGGCAATGACATTAACTGTTTACGGCTGTCAAAGAAAACTCAGTCAAGGCATTGAGCGTCACTGATTGGTTGCTTTTGAACAGGCTTTCAATGTGATTAATACTGCCAAAGGTATCTGGGAACTAATTTTTAATACCCGAACTTAATCATTCATACCTTGCTATATATCATGCATTAGTGTACCAGAAGTCGCGGTTAATTCAGTTTGACAATTTGTAATCAAGATATGAGGAAAACTGGAGAAAATTGAAGAAAATACACGAAGTTGACACACCAACTAAATATTCCGCTTTAAGTCGGTCCTGAATGACACTCCCAAAAATTTTTTTATCTTCCTGAAAGTTCTTGAAGTAAACTGAATTTTAACTAATGTCATACTTCAGTAAAAACCAATAAATACCGTCTCTAACAAAAATAGAGGGCACTACGTGCTCACTTGTTCTGAAACGAGATTAATAGGGTCGTAGGTCACAGTATCAACATCAAGATGTACTGCTTGGTAGGCATATTCGTCTGAAATTTTTGATGTATCTGTGAGATGAGATCTCTTTTCAAGCAGTGTCTATCTGCTTTTGACGAAGTTAAGGCGTTTTCTAAACGAGTCCATGTGGTGTGTCCCAAAATGTTAATAAACATTCATTTTATGGCACTTTACGGTGAATTCATCCATTCGATCCCTCGTTCGTTTTTACAATTCCTAAAGGACAAAGTAAGCTCAAAACAAACAAACCAAAAATAAGAACCCCCCCCAAAAAACAAAACAAAACAAAACATACGGTACCCCTGAAATCTAAATTTCTTGCAGTTTCTTGCAATTCCGATTAATTCTTCTGACCAAAATAATACCACAGTAAATTGATTTTATCAATACTTGGTTCCGATTACAGAAAATTGTTTTAAATTAAATGTAAGACCAAAAGAGGGAGGAGTTCCTACCTATCCTACCTTCGGTTCAAAATCTTATGCAATCTAAAGAGGGCAGCGTTTCATTTGCGATAAAAGCAGTACTGAAAATGACAAACCCTTTTAAATATGACACAATTTCCCAAACTGTCTTTTAACCATTTACTAAGCTTAAGAAGCGGTTATCATGATGTTTAATAGATCATCTCACATAAAACAAGAACCAGCTCTAGTATTTTGGCGGGAACTTGTAAGTGCTCCACGGCGCCTGTCTAAATGTCAGATAACATCTTCCTATGATGAATTCCGTGGTAATTAAATAACTGTTAAGTTTCAATCGAGTAGGTTACTGACGGTTAACAACCACGTGATAGAGAATTTTCAGTGCGGTCAATCTCTCCTGATTGGAGGTGGTGACGATTCTCCCTTGATATAAGCTCTGGGGAGCTTTAAATGACTTACAAACGAAAAAACAAAAAGCAAGAGTTTTTAAAAATTGAACAAGTGGAGTGAACGAAATGAACCTGCCTGCAATTAACCGCATTTTGTGGGAGTATGAGTGTATTATTTTGATCAACAAGTGGCAACTGTCTGATATGTAAATTTTGATTTTATGGAAGCATGAAACTGCGTCAGCTGAATGGACCAGGTAAGAAACTTATTTACAAGAGTCTGGTTCAGGTGTTAACTTCGTCAACCTGTAACTGAACAAAAAAGGCTAAAATAATAAATTTCAAACAAACGATTGATTGGTATTCTTTACTTAAATTGTTGTTATGTTAGTGTTACCGAAAACACACTAGTCTCTAGGACTTTTGTAAAAATCCCACGTTTACCAAATTTTCTAAGATTGAAAGCAGCCTGAGACAGAAACAAATCAAAGAGTTTGCCTAGTCTGCACATAATTGCCAACTTGGTGCACGGTTGGTTTAACTATTGAGGGAAGGAGCCATGCTGCATAGTTGTCAATAACGCAGGGCCGCACCTAGGTCAGAACGCACGGATCCATATTTTTTAAGGAGGTCCATTTTGTGAGGTCGAAGCAAGACGCTGCGAACGCTTGGACTAGGGTCTAAGGAAAAATTTGAATTAAACACTGTTAAATGTGATTCCAGTGGCATGTAATGATCGAAACATTTACACAGAGAATTAATTTTATGGGATCGTGGGTTATAATGCAGAAAGGCCATTTTGCATTTTTCGAAAGCTAGCCTAGGAGCCCATGGATACGTCAAAGGAGCACTCCCTAATTAACTCTTACAATGGATATCCTGACATCTGGAAGGGGAACGACAAAGAGAAGGAGAAGTAGAATGGAGCACTCTACTTTTTGCTAGGTTTTCTCATGGAAGAGAAATTTCTCTTATTATGCATGCCTATAGTCTTCAGTCATAACTCCCTTCTGTACGTCAGATACGTATCTAGAATCCCCTGAATAGATTTCTTACATTCGTCTTTGGAAAATGCCTAGAATTAAACTGGAGTGCTTCTGCTAATTATCTGCAGGAAGCAGCGATGGTTGTCTATTATGTATGATACTTCCCACACTTTCAAGATCTTCAACATTTAAGTTCACTTATATTTTGAATATATGCGCTTTACAACTACTCTTAAGGGTCCACGAGTACTTAACCCTCGGGGTAATATCCCTGACGACAGTTGGCTCGTAATAAGTATAAAGCAACATTGCGTGTGACAGTATCATGAATATTAGTGGTTATAATCGAGATCCAGTTACCGGCAGATTTGTGAAAGAACCATCTTTTCGTAATTTTAGTATTTCCTTATTTCATGGTAGAAAAGTAATGTTTAACCTGAAGGCAAGTTTCGTGAGAAATGACTCTATAGAAGAAATTGGACTTTTCAAGGTGACAAACCAACTTGATTATATGCAGATTAGTTGTGTGAAGTCGTGATACTGTCATCATGCCGGCAAAGTATTCATTTCACAATCTCTTTTTTCATTGTAAAGCAATAAAAATAATAAAGGTTGCAAAAATCAGTGGTAAAGGGTAATGTAACGAAGTAAAAATTTGGTTGAAATTTATTTGAATGTACTAAATCTGTGTTAAATTTACTCTTCGAAAAATATGTAGTTGTCTTAGCTTTCCCAAGATGCAGGCAAATAGCCATTTCATAAGTTTATTCTTTGCCGTTTTGAACGTAGTGAAATTTGGAAATTCTTATTAGTACTTGTAGAAACAAACATTCAACTGAAAAGATCGTGTAATTCGAAGACTTTCGCAATCACTTTTTACCAATGTTTTTACGTTATTATGCAACGAACAGAGATGTGCGTTCTACAGTGAAGTTGAAGGACTTATATAGCAACCGCAATCGATGCGCTAATCTCTTGTTCTAAGATCAGTTGGGATCGTAAAAGTGTCTTTGACCTCTCTGTGAATACGGTAGCTCGGGGTTACAACAGCGCATGCGCACGCTTGCGTACTTAGCCTTCGTGTAATATTTGCCCCCAGCCACCAGCTGAATGCCTGCGTCCGCCTCTTCGTGTTACTACCGTGCTCTTCACCTGTAGTTGCTTTTTCGTGACTACGAGATGCATGCGGGTAATCCTCTCACTTGACCTTTGACCTGCACTCCGTGTGTTCATTCTGACCTGTTGTATTCTTACAAGGTAGTGTTGGGTCAATTGATGAAAATATTTTGGGTTTCTTCTCTTCTCTTTTCAGCACATTCAACTTCACAGTGCCTTGGTTGACTTGGTTTGCCATTCTTGTTCTGTTTGTCGCTACCGTCATTCTCTATTTCATTCCAGTTAGGTTTCTTATCTTAGCTTGGGGTAAGTACTTTGGTCCTATTAAAGGGGCATCAGTACAAGAAGGAAAGAGGGTACTGGTGGTTTTCATATTTCCTTCCAAACTCTTAGTCATTCAATGGTTTCCCCATTTCCCTGCCTAGTGAAATTGAAGGTGATGATCAGGGTTTCTAAATCCCCAAATCCTTGAGCATATGAGGTTGCACCTCCTACCTAGGAGGTGGTGGATATGGACCAGTTTTTCTAATGTACATACCTTAACACCTGCAAACTATGACCAGGAAGTTGCTAGCCAGACTCCCTGCTATGACAGAGATTGTACAATCCATAACATTAATGAGCCTTCTCTGCTGTCCATTGGTTCAGATGTGTAAACATGTCCCAACTCATTCCTGATTGGTCCTTCCCAACCAGAATGTCCTTCAAGCTGCGTGTACAACCATGCATACAAAGTCAATGATGCTTTTTAAATTGAGTTGTAAGGGGTGCAAACCACACACTAAAACTGGCAAAAGTTGGCGAATGCTGGTATTAGGGGTGCACCCGGATTGCTGCATGAGTAATACGTGTCTGCCAGGCGGGCAAGTGCACCCCATGAAAATTGGTAGGAGCTGCAGAATATAATGATTGGTTAATTGAAAAACCCCCATGTCAAAAATTGTTAAGCATGTTGCCATTTTCAAAATAGTTTCTTTTCAAAATAAGGCTCAGCGTGTACCTGTTAGCTTCCAGAATGCCTATAGCTTCAAGGCTGTCTCAAAGGTATTGAGCCTGGCTATAGGGGATTTAAAGAAGGGAATACCACTGGACTGAATTTAAACGAGACCAATGGCCCATGAGACAAAAATTGCAATAGTGGGAGACCACAAGAGTGAAAGAGAAACAGGGTTTCCAAGACCAAAGGTCTGTGAGATGGAAATTGCCGTGCCAACAGCATAATTTAGGACATGGGTTTTCGGTGTAGCAGACATTTGGTCACAAGGATGAAATTATTTTAGCTCCTGAGAAAGCCCTTTAGGCACAAATTTCACAGAAAATTTGGATAACTTCTGAGTCCCCAGAAAGGGTCAGTATTTTTGGAGGTGCAGTGGTGGTAAAGAAAACGTATCAGACAGCCTTGTTCATGCCATTTTAAGTGGTATGTCTTTATATTCAATTTGTGACATAAAGTCCTGCATATTCATTTTCTTGTGACAGCTGTTTTGCATGTCAATTTCCTATTGTGCTTATTTTTACTTTCTGAAGCTCAATCTTTATTCCATTTTTCCTACAAACTTTTTTTTTGTCAGGTATCAATAAGTTTACCAAGAAGTTGAGAAAACCGCACGCCATTCCAAACAATGAATTACTAGACTTTCTCTCAAGAGTGCCTTCAGATGCACAACTGGTGAGGACTTTATTTTTTTGTTTACCCATTGGTTTTTCATGAATATCGCAGTACTGTGGGATACTGGTTTTTTGTAGCAATTGTAAATTCAGCATGATAATGTGCCAAAATTGTTGAAGACAATTTAAGCACTGTTTGCATAAGTCGAGAGCAGTATAAAAAATTCTGTGAAAGAGGTTTTGTTAGGATGTCAAGTTAAACTTGACAAATTCTCTAAATTAAATTGTATTAAAAACCTACGAATTTTAGTGCAGTTAACAAGTCTTTTTTAAGATTGATCTCTTCCTTTCATATTTCGATCCTTGTTTGTTAGAAAATGTACCAAGAATTAAGACCAGAGCTGACCAGAGTGGACACACCGAAAAAAAGAAAGTGATGAATGGTCTGGGGATCTACCACTTTGATTGTCGAAGTGAAAAGGAGTGAGCCCTCTACTGGGTGGAAGAATGGTTGTGACAGTCAGAAATAGGTCCAGGTCTCGAAGTTGCATGTTGGGCCTGGTTTTCTGTGCATGCTTGCATGGCTGACTTTTTGAAAGATTCCAGAGCAGCTGAGGAGGTGGTATAAAGTATAAAAAGGTCGGGCAGAAACGGTAACCACTTGATGGGTATGTTGCACAAACAATTTAGCCAGGGGTAGCTGGTAGATGTCCTGAAGGGAAGGATGGAAAGGACTTCTTATGGAATGAAGGAGGAAATATCCTGGGAATTTTCTCTGCCCCCCCCCACCTTCCTCCCCTCCATCTCCTTTGTGTTATTCATATCTAAGGAATAAGTAGGTACTTTTGACCCTTGCAAAATCACTATGAGGCTTATCTGATCTATCCAACGGTGTTCCAGCTTCTAATAATGTAGCTGTCACGTACAAATGAGACTGGCAGTATATCATGCACGTCCTTTTTCAGGTTGCTCCAACTGTAAACTGAGTGACAGCAAAGGAGAATGTCATTAAATATATCTGAGAAGGTCCAGAGTCAAGACATGCAGGCTTTGGGAATGCAGAACCAGCAATTGTATGTTTGTAAAAGGCAAACGTTTATAACAAATTTGCATTTAGGAGCTGAATTTAACATATTAACTAATTTGAAAGGTTTCTTATGAACCAGCAATTGTATTGTTCCTAGTGGATTCATTGAGACACCAGGAAACAGTGCACACACTTTTCCAACATTCAAATTGGGCATGTTCACTTTGGGGGTGGGGGTGCTTTTCCAAAGTGTCTCTATAACCTTTGCACTACTTTCCATAGTAGTTGATTAAAACAAGCAGAACAAAACATTGCGAATGGGTATCCTCATTAGAAAATACCAGGGTCCCTCACAAGAAGGACTGGGGCAAGTCCCATCCCCTCCCCTAAACTCCATCCGCACCCAATGTCCCTGTGTTTGTCACAAGACTTATTAAAGTAAAAGAGAAATTTTCAACTTTCACTGTCACTCACTACCTTGGATAACCGGTGCTATGGATTAAGTGGATTAAGGCAGTGGCATTTGAAGCGAGGAGACTTGGCAACCGGGAGGGTCGGGGTTTGATCCCTGGCTGAGTTATAGTAAGTGGGTTTTTCATCCAGTAGAAGCCGCTGATATGGAAGTTGTATTAAAAGCCCTTTCCTGCTTCTCCCACATCTGTGCTTACTAGCATCATAAAAGAACTGCCTAATGGCCTGAATGAATTTATGATACAGTGTTGTTCCAGTTGGTATGCCTCAGATCTCAGGCAGTACCTTGAAAGGATAGAAGATGAGGTAAATTCTGAAGGTACTGTATGTAAAACTGTTGCTAGCTGTTATATGTCTAAGCCCTGTTCCTACTGTGTCCGAAGTGAAAAAAAAAAAAATCTGACATTACAAACATCATACAGTAAACAATGAGCACAAAAATATTTGAGGAGTCATGTTTATTTCGGAATTAGATTCTAAAGTCTAATTCATGTATTGCATGGGTTTCTTGCTTCTACCTCTAATTCTAACATGATTTTTTTCTCAGTAAGCCTTTGATTGAATTCCTAATCTATTCTCAGGTTTTGTGGGATCTTTTGATGTTCTATTTACTTTTTAATGCATTGAGTTGAAGATCGGTATGGTACGTTTTATGCAGGATAGAAAGAGAGCAATACTGTTTAGTTACATTTTAATCTTGTGTCAATCATGTGAAGAGAAGTACAAGGTTTAAAGACCACCTCCTCCTAGGAGGCAAGCCCTTAGGAAAAAATACCATGATTAAACCATTTTAGTACTATGGTACTTTAATATGGTACTACCATGTTAAAACTATGGTTCTCCTTGCACTACCATAGTATTACCATGGTACTGTCATACTACTATAGTATTACCATGGTACTGTCATGATACTACTATAGTATTACCATGGTAGTGTCATGATACTAGCATAGTATTACCATGGTACTGTCAAGATACTACTATAGTATTACCATGGTACTGTCATGATACTACCATAGTATTACCATGGTACTGCCATACTACCATAGTATTACCATGGTACTGTCATGATACTACCATAGTATTACCATGGTACTGTCATGATACTACCATAGTATTACCATGGTACTGTCATGATACTACCATAGTATTACCATGGTACTGTCATGATACTACCATAGTATTACCATGGTACTGTCATGATACTACCATAGTATTACCATGGTACTGTCATGATACTACCATA
>JAAAJZ020798783.1:0-10909 GCA_010015985.2 Actinopyga echinites | reverse complement strand
TGACGAGCACGCGTCCATTATGTAACAACAGTATCTATGGTTATGCCGTGCGCGTGTGGTGTAAATTCGTTTACTGCATTTGTGTTTTGCCCGTCGGTGCCTAGGAATTCAGTGCACGTGAACAAAGTCACGTGGTATGATACGTCACATGAAATCCCTCTATAGGTACATTTCCAAACAACAATGATCTGAAAGTGAAAAGCTTTTTTTTATACCCCAAGAGTAATTTGTTCACCCAGACTTTTGAATTTTTGAATGATGCAACATTCATACCTCTTGTGATGGTGGGAGTCCCACTAGACCAAAGGTCCACTTGATCGAAGGTCCATAAGACCAAATATTCACCAACCCTAACCCTAATCTAAATTATAACCCTAATCCCTAACCTTATCCCTTTTACCTAACCCTAATCCTGAAACAAACCCTAACCATAATGGTAACCTTTAACCTTAACTCTAATTCTTACCCAACCCTAATCATTTCCCCAAGTAAAGTGGCCTTTAGTCTAGTGGCCGGGGACTCAACCTAGCTAATGGCATAGGTACAGTACACAGTCATATTACACAAAATATTGTTCGCATGTGAAGCAGACCATAGTATGAAATCCAGTCTTACTTCCCTTAAAAAAGCGGCAGATCCAATCATAGCTTGACCAGATTTCAAACAAGAGAACCAGAGCATGAACTTTGTAGGATTTTGGTAGGCAATGAGAAGTGTAAGCGCATACACTGTACACAAGCATTTGATAATGTACATGTACATAAATAACAATTTACCATTTGAACATGATGACAACAAACTCGGTCATGAATAGCCCACTTTGATGGAAAGAAATGAAGGTTTTGACATGCACTGTGGTTCAAACTAAAGAAGGTCAGACTAAATATTGCCAACTAGTTTGAAATCAAGACTATATTTTGGCAAACTAAAGGAAGTACTAATTTGAGGCTTTATTCCCTTTGGAAAACATGATATACTGTA
The DNA here is from genome assembly GCA_010015985.2 of Actinopyga echinites. Lineage (NCBI taxonomy): Eukaryota > Metazoa > Echinodermata > Holothuroidea > Aspidochirotida > Holothuriidae > Actinopyga > Actinopyga echinites. Next base: position 9,928 of record JAAAJZ020798783.1, on the reverse strand, counting down.
TACTACACTGACTTTGTTATACTGCTACTTCTATTGCATTTCTATACTGCTATTTTGAACACTTTTCAGAGATATGTGAAACTTGGTAGTGCACAAAATTTCACGAAAGTACTACAGTATACCGTATCAATTGATACTGCTACACCTGTATAGCAAGGGGATATTATACTAGAATTTAGACAGAAGGGGATGAAGCATCTTCCTCATTCCATGTACATGTAAGGATATAGCAATGAGCTCAGTCTGATGAATTCTTAGTTCACCAACATGACCTAAGCCAGGATCCACAAAGATTTACACTCAATCTTTAAGTTCAGATTTACTGTGTTATTGCCTTGCATACTATGAATCAAACTTGAGATAGAATGTAACTCTTTGTGGAACAGGAATTGAATGAGCAAAGCAGATGGGAAAGACAAAATTTAGGGGATGGGAAAGAGAAAATTAGGCACAGTTGGAAGTAAATATGAAGTCAAAGCTTTAATTCTAAGGTAAGGGACTAAACGCTAGATACTGTGTCAAATGAAGGGGAGCATGACAGATTGAGAAAAGAGAAGGGAATTTAGAAAGAATATGGGAAGGGGGGAGAGGTGGAAGAGGGGGCATACCAAGCAGTGAGAGCTTCCTAATAGACTGAATGTACCCCAATTCAGATTTGGGTCAATGCACCTATTCTTTCCAATTGTTATTTTGAAAGTTTCTATACTTACGAACAGAACAGTCAAAACCCCCAAACCCAATAGGACATGTACAAAGTGCAGTTCCTCCATTGTTTTGGCAGGTGCCTCCATTTTTGCACACATCTGAGGAACACACTGTGGAAATACAAAGGTACTGTGTTTGTCATTTGTCTTAAAGCAATTATTCTCCTGGGTAATTAGAACTGGTGAATTGGTACATGCATGTATACTGCAACTTGGGGTTTGTTACTACCTACTGTAAGATAGAAGTATCTAAATTATCACAAGGGAGTAAAATGAAGCTACTGACATTCAAGCAATCATACCTCTATGGAGTTATTAATCTGATACTAAAGGGGCTACTACATCACCCAAAACACATTCAGGAATCTAGCTGAGGGGTATCCTTTCCAGGCATGTGTTGAGTTACTTGGCTCTACTGTACTTTGTGACTCCTGCCCAGGAGTCAAGTAGCAACTCCATTTTCACTAAAGATGCAACTCTTAATTATGTGATTTTCAGTGCTGTCTAACTCATGTATGAAAATCATAAATTTGTATTAAAAAGTTTGCAGTTATGTTCTCAAGTAAAGGCAGCTCAAAGTAAAGCTTTGTGAAAAAATCTTGCCCTCCAATTCACTCAGTTCACTGGACATGTAGCTATACTGTATTTAGCCTACTGGTGGATTAAAAGGGACTATAGTCAAGGGGGATCTGAAAGTGCTGGGATTTTATCCCCTTCCACTTTGGACTTTCCACAGTTCAATCCCCAACAAGTACAGTAGGCCATTTTTCCTTGAAGTAGTAACAAGTATACTGTGAATCTATTAAGACATACAGTAACCCTAGTAAAGGCAAGATTACAGCATTATCATTAGAATTAAAGCAATTACAATAGGATCCCATTTATTCCTAACAGCTAGGAAGCCTGAAAGAACTAGAATTCAGACCTCTTTTCATTAATTAGGCTGTGGATTTGTGATTTACAGTATATCAGGCCAAGAACATGAATATATCATAATTTGGGTATAGTTAAGTTAATGATACTGTATTACCCAAACAATTCTGTTGAAAATGTTGGGCCCATTAAAATGGCATCCTCTTAATCTCAGAGAGTAGGTAATTGCACTCTTCAGTCAGCATAATATGTCACTTTAATTAACGCAATCCAAACTCAGTACAGACTACTGAAGATTTGCCAATGAGGTGCAGTAGATGGATGGATTTCTTTTTTTTTTTTTTTCTTATTTAGGCTGAGGAGGAGCTTAAAGGGAATAAGCTGCAATTGCCCCAAGTTTATAGAGAAATAGTTTCAAAATCTTCCAATTCTCCTTTCATTCTTCACACAAGTACATGTATTTTTCATGATATTTCAGAACATAAACACTGCATATTGAAGGCGTTATGGTGCAAAATTTAGCACTTAAGTGATAAAAATATTATCACATGATCAAACAGAGCCAATCATAAATTAGGATACCGAGGTATACTACTGTAGTTCAATTTGGGATATGACTGCATTTTCCCTTTAAAGTAGCCTACATGTATTTCTAAATTAGGAGAATTCTAACTGTCAACTGTGGGACAAGAAATCTAGCCATTTTACTATAATGAGGGTGAAAAAGAATGCATTAGAAGAAAATAACATCACTTTTCCATTGCTATTGAAAGCAATAATAATTGTATTTGCAGCACAAATACAGTGAATGTTTTGGGGCTGCTAAGACACATATCTTATGCATCTTCAGGGTCCATAAGTTCTTGCAAAGTACAGCTACCTATTTATGTCATCCTATGGGACATAATTTCAGCACTTTGTAAAAGGTCACTGTGAATGTGATGCTTAAAGCTAGTTCACATTTTACAAAAAGATTACAAACTCGGTATCTTGAAATTTGAGGAAAATTTCATGATATTCAGTTTCCAGTTCCTTTGACACCTTTTCTAGGACTGCCAGGCTGGGCGTGCATGAATTTGTATCAAGGGACATGAAAAGGAGGGAAAATTACTTTGCACTTGTGGCATTGCCCTGCACATTCTACGTGTAAATCCCTCAAGGTATATTTCTGTTTCAAATGAGGGGAAAATAAGGAAAAACTGCTATTGTGTGAAAGCATTTAAACTCAGCTGTTTCTAATATTACCAAAGTATTATTTTGGGATTGGATTAAGGAAAACGTTGTGACTTAGTATTCAGACTTTCAGAAGGCATCAGAACTGAACTTAAAAACTTATTTCAACATAAATGGTGAGAAAGAATTCTTTTACAATGCTTGAAAAGGGAACATGGAAACAGAGATGGAGAATATACATGTATGGATACCAAAGGACAATTTATACACTTTGCTATTTACATGAAGAATGGCCAAACATCAGTAGTGATGTCTCTGCTTCTGTTTAAATGGACACAGTCTTGTTTTTAACATCAGGTCAATTATGGTCTCTCTTAAAACATAAGTAAAAGATCAGGACTGGTTATTTTTATTTATTTATTTATATTTTTTTTGCTTTACTTTTAGTATGAAATGCTGAATGATTTTTGGAGGTACAGTGTAAAGTTGCAACTTAGAGAAGGTCACAGATATGTGCAATACACAGTGGATACACATTCACAGTTAATTAGTTTCCTGTTTGAAAATTTTGCAGAAGTTTATTAAAAGCTTCACCTGAAGTATTATACACTTTTTTGTTTAAGAATTTACAAAATGATGCAAAATTTTCAACAAATTTATTAAAATTAAAAAGCAAAGGGATTCTTGATGAAAAGAACTTTTTACCATTACAAACATTTAGATCTATATATGGTGAGCCTGCCTGTCAAAGAATATGTGTGTAGTGAAGTATTTCTAATTGAAAAGATTGGGCAGGGTTTTAAAACGTCATTTAAATTTTAATTTTACGAATTAAAATTACTACAGCTAAAGCTATCTTCTTGTATACTGCATGTACAGTTTCCCTAGAATAATTATTTATGTATATGAAATCACATTTACATTAAAATACCTAATGTTGATAGAAACTTCAAACTCACAATTCCCATGCACCAACAGTTGGTCTAATGATAATATGAAGGGATCATTAATTTTGTGTAGCAGTTTTGAGTGTTATTTGAGGTTTTAGAACAAAACTGGTTGAAATGCAAGGGTCATGCATACAAAAACTTGCTATACTATTACACTTGCTCATTTGTACAGCAATTTGTCCACCTTGTGTAGCAAATTACATGAGATACTGCACTAGATAAATTATTCCCTGCTTACAGCTTGATACTGCAGCTCTTTATACCAGTACAAACCTGCATTAACATGATCATTCCTCATTTCAACATCTTTGAAAAAAAGGATAACCAAAATTACTCCTGGAAATAGCCACCTATTCTTGGCCAGAGTAACCATGACATCGAATGATAGATCCGCTGAAGTGAAACTGATGATTATACCTTCCACAGAGAAAAAGTTAAGTGGGAAAAGGGTGCTCAGTCCCAAATCTTACAAAATATTTGGCTAACAAAAATAAACTTCATTTTTCTTTTCTTCCTTTGTTTGTTTCTCTTGATCTTTCCAATGTATCCTTTCCATATCAAGTTGAGACCATACATAGAGAAGATGGTCATTTATCCAAAATCAGAGTAAACAAGGGAGTCATGCTTTCCTTCCCACTTTTGAAGAAAGAAGAAAGGCCTCTCTACACTGGTTGATGGAAAGAGTTGAGGATATCAATATATAAAGTTTATTGACTTGCAATACAGGCATAAAACTTTGGCCAATGAGCTCTAGCTATGCATAAGCTGTTCACAATGCAGTGTCCCCCGACTGAACTTGATATGTATGAGGCTGCAGACTCCAGGTACCTTGAGTCATTTTCAAAGACTACTGAATCGGGACTAATTTAGGGTGGAATGAAATCAATTTTACATAATGGGTCAGTAATAAATGGTTATCAACTCTTTGAAAAATTTTGGTAAACTTCTTAGAATTCAGCTCTTGTATGCTTTCACAAGGGTCATTCACAATGCTCAAGGGTACAGCGTGAAGAATAAAAGGTGCATAATGGTGTCGTGGGATATTTGCAAGAAAAATGCAGATTTACAAGGCTCCTGATATTGATTAAATATAAATTAAATTACTTATGGAGGAATTCACACAGAAAATGTCCCAGTTTCATATTGCAATCTATATAGTACTTATACTTTTCTGCCATTGTGTTGGTTGATTGCTATAATTTGGGCATTAAAGTTAAAAGCTCCCTTGAAATTACCCAGCTAAGACTGTTGCCATGTGCACATTGTACCATTTCAAGTTTGAAGTAATTTATGTTGGTTGTGGAGTTTAAAGTCAAAACAGTACAAACACAGGAGGGAGACTCCTTTCAATAAAGCTCTTTTTCCCAACAATGTTTTGAAAAGTCTGTTCCAAAAGGGTCAATTTTGCCCCCCAAAAAGGGCCCTTTATGAGTTCTCTGCCCATACTGCATACTCATACCTTATCATCTTATGCATAAAAGCCTAGGCACATTTACATGATACCACCACTGTTTATATTGAAGGAGGTAGTACAGTAGAGTGTTATTACAGCAGGAAGTGTGCAGCAGAAAATTTTGCACCTGCATGTCTGCACACAAATATTTCATAAAGAGAACTTGCATGGGCATCTCATAGGTATGCCTATATTTGTTCAATAGATATCTTAATATAAAAACAGTATATTCCAGCTGCATGTGGGAGGTGGTCAAAAACTAATTTATTATGCCCATGTGGTCTTCAAAATGAGAGACATAAATGTTTGCCTTTGATGTGGGATTCGGGTTCCTCATAGTTTCCAATACATATCTGCCATACACTCGTCAAACACAGACAAGGGTTCTTGGATAGTATTTATCCAGAATATTATGGACTTAAAAGTTGCCCAGCATGAACCGATAATACTTGACCAAATTGTTCTTGAGATATGATATGATAGTTCAACATTCCTCCAAGTGTTAATTACTATGAACTTAACCATTTCATCAAAAACAGTACTGTGTTCACCATACATATCTGGGTCTTTGTAACTGATTTTGTTAGACAGCCAGATACATATCTAATAAGGAAAACTTTTTGGTTCCCTAAAAGGACAATTGAGGAATCACTCAGTAATAGCCTTGGCAAAATAATTGTGGCATTGTGACTGTATACATTATCCCCTACTTTAGCTAGCCCGGAATCCTTAACATGATGTAACATCACTGTACAGGACAAGAGCAGACTTAAGACCCTTATACCTACATACGATCACTCAGGCTATCATTATGCTCTCCTATGCAGATCGGCAAGAACGGACAACCACAGGGGTGTCCAAAGGGTCAACCACAGGGTGTCCAAAGGGTTTCAGAGAAAGTGCGGGGGTATGAGATTGTGTGGCAAATGGTGCTATGGGGGCTGCTTGAGGCTCTTAATAGACCCTTCAGAATGTTCAAACAAGTACTGTATCAATGTATAATGATACTCTCTTGCCTCTGGATGAAATTCGATAAGTAATATCTGATTGTTTGATAAATCTGTTTTACTTCTATCCTGAAAATTACCTGGTACCACAACACAAAACTCTGTACCCCTCTGACGTGAGACATTGATGATGAAGATGTACTGTGGGCGTTTGTTGGCAGGAGGAAGGGTGGCAAGGAACTTCAAAGCTTCTGAAAGCCCTCTGGCCAAAGAATTCTGGGAAATAACCATGGTAACAATGGTGAATTTGAGATTCACAAGAAATAACTTGATATACAAATGGAATTAAACAGCCTTATATGCTTGAAAGTGGTGCCCTACTGTTGAAAGGATGCAATCTGACATCTATCCCAATCAAACAGCTGGGAAGTAACTTGGAAATGGGATTAAATTGGGAATACTGATATATTTGCAGAATATGAGAGTAAAACTTACTTAGCTTAGAACTACTCCAACATCAGCCTGATGCCATTATCTACAATATTGGTGATTAGAAGTAAGTGATACACCACCTCAGCCATAACAAAGAGTGCACATGTATTTGATGACTTTAAAACCTACTAGTCAATAATCAAGTAAGTACATCAAATGTTCAGAGATTGCCATCCTATACCACTACAAAAATTCAAATTTGAATTAACCCCATTTAACCACATCTCCTTTACACAAAACTGGGCACAAGTCCTATCCCTAACATGGCCATGAATGATAAAAGAATTAAACCTAGCTTTATGTCACATCAAGTGTAAATATTTTCTAACTTACCTCAGCAAGGAGAAAAGTGGCTGTACCATTTGAGGCACTAATACAAAGCTTAGCAAGGAATGGTAGTTGAGCTGGTGCTACCACAGACAGAGCTTGGGCATCACCAGTCGTATTTTTGGTGTCCTGACGTGCTCTTAGCAAAGTGAGGTCAAACTCTTCGCGGCTGGGAATTTTGGAACCTGTCAGGACATGAGGAGCACATCATTCCCTAAGTTATTTCATTAAACTAACTAGGGGTTAACTTGACATGTGTATCTACCACACGTAAATCAAAAGCCTACATCACCTTCAAATGCTGGGACTACTGGCTGGGGACTTTACATACAGTTAAAGGTACAATGTTAACTAGCATTTATTTGATCACGGTAAGACCATATGGGTAAAGGCTGGTTCATACTTCCAAATTTTCAAATAATACAAAGCTATGGGTACAAAAATTCCTTACACTCTCAATCTCTTCATGGGCATAGCTCCAAAATGAACAACTGGGTTCAGCTCTCATAGCATAACACAGTGATAAAACAAAACTCTCTGACAGGCTGCTTGGTTGATAAATAGCCTTTCTGAAAGAATCTCATGATCACAGTGACAACAGTGGTCACCCCCCTCAACTTTTGTCTAACTATTGGTAACCAGCATTCTGGTTACGTGGGAGTATCTAACTGCAAGAAGTGTGGCAGTGGAAATGAAAGTTATTTGAAGGGAACACTTGTAACTTCCCACATATTATGACATGCAGGTTAGTAACTTAGGATTTTGACTTTTTCCCCTTTATGATGATGGTAATCAGTTGTATACTTTGTCTGGGAGCCTATCAAGTTACATACACAATGTATGTGGAATTTTCAAACGGAATTACTACTTCTGACACCGGATGTGTTGCACGTGTTGCACTGTAGTACTATGCAAGACTCACAGCTACAGAACAAAATGTAAGTATGAATAAATTCCACAACCACACAGTGAGATCCAGCTAATACCTGTAAACACAGATAAATAATGCTACAATGGAGTATGAATTGGCCTTAAGTGTGATGAGTATAGGTATGTAAACAAAGTGAACCATTTAAGAAATTCATAACATGTACATTTTCCTCTCTCACCTAGCTGAAGGAAGTATTTCATGAGCAGCAGAATGTTGGCTTCAAAGTTTAAAGCTTGATTGCTCTGAACATTCAAAATCTTTGCAACAGATGCTGGAACTTGCAGAAGAGGTCTCATACTCTCTCGGAAGAGGGGGCTGACAAAGACATCCACAACATTTCCATGGAAAACTGGAACAGCCCCTGAACAATCAAGAATGACAACTTTGGTGCCACAAGCCTGTGCTAGATTATGAGGAACAAATGTACAATCTTGCCCGTTTGACAATGGTGGGGGAAGAAAACGAGGCAGCGGAAACACAGAAGGGGGCACTCTCCTCTTTGCAGGCACAACAGGTGACTCTAAAATAAAGAAAGACGAAAGGTAATGATACATAAAGACACAAAGTAGCTATTCAGGGTCAATACATAATTCTTCACACAAACTACCCCTCCCCGCCCCCCTCGAGTATTAATGAGCAGGTTCCCTTGGCACATAGAAAATACAGAAAGCATTTGTTTACACAATTTTTGTACTGTAAGCACAATTTGAGGGCAAATATTTCTTCTGCCAAAATAATTCTTACAATAATGGGGTGTTAAGTGCCATATCAAACATCCTCTGAAGTAATTTTTGAAGAATACTTCTGTCAAACACTTTCACATACAATGCAACTGCTTAGGTGCCAAAATCATTGACTGTTAACAACTAAACCAATGGAGGGGGCATTTCTCCAGAATTTTCCCTCAATGGCTCATTCCCTGATGCCAACCTTTTGCCTTCCTCAGGGCATCTTCATCTACACTGTGAAACCTGTGCCTCTTTTTCAATGGTTGCTTCAGCTCCCTGGTTGTCATTTTTGAACTGGAGATCTCCGTGGTGCCCTTCTCTTTGCCATCACCATCTGTTTTAGCCTTTGGTGAGTTAACCCTTGTAGAGGGTGCACTATCTGACTGGGAAGGTAAATCAGCCTCAATAGTTGTGTTAACATTGGGAGGTGGAGTCAAAGCATGCATCCTGTTGCTGCTTGTAGATTCTGTTGGAACAAATGAATGGCAGACACCGTTCTGGAGACCATTACACAATGGAATGTGCATATTTGGACTTTTCACAATATTTGAAAGGAAAATATGCTTTTGCATAAGCAAACAATTTTGTAACATACATAATATGATGCTGCATCTTTCTGAACATTATTATGTGGTTTGAACATGGTAAAATTTTGAATCCTAAAAGTTAACATCACGAGGGAGTTCAATCTCCTCCAGTCTATGAGATGAAATGTAAAATATGGATTTCAAAAGAAACAAGAACTACCTGTGACTGGTCCTCACATCTGATAAGTTTGACTTTTTTACCAGTCTTGAGTTTCAAGGGGACTCTGCACTCACATACTTGAATGACTCTTCTACCTTCTGAGTGTGATCGGGTGATATTTTGTGATGCTTGTAAATAAATGAAGATGACTTAAATGGTCCACATCCTGTCCAAGTTTGGAGTCTCTTAATCAGTAAACTTGCAAGCCCTTTACTCAACATGTCATGTTTTGACCCTTGCATAAACCAAACATAATGGAAGGGCGGAAATACATTGTTCAGATGTACACAGATTGTTCCTACACATTTCTTTATTGATAGCATCTCTTTTCTTCCTCCCATGGCTCCTACCAAGGACCCTAAACTAATAGTCTGGAAACATGGGGCCAGTATACTGTTTGGGGCTACTAATGATGTAGCAAGGAAGTGAGAAGACATAGTAATGACAGAAATTGCAAGGTGGGTGGGAGGGGTTAGGAGGCCTACAATTCAGAGAACACACTGCCTTTACAGAATACCTTTAAAAGGTAAGGGGTCTTTTCAAAACTCGCCGCTGCGGAAAGCATCGGAAAGCCGACTTGCTACGAAACCAATGAATATTCTG
>JAAAJZ020797675.1:0-10918 GCA_010015985.2 Actinopyga echinites | reverse complement strand
ACTATGGTCTCACTCCAAATATAGTTTCTACCCTGAGGCTATAAGAATTCACAATAGGTCACCTTCCTTTAACTGACAAATGAGCAAATTCATCGTACTTGGGACGGTGAGTACAGTGTACAGTCTTAAAGATTCTCAAATAACAAGAAGCAGTGGCGAGCCACAAAATGCTGTTTCTTCAGCAGGACTGGCCGTAAGCAATATATGTCTCATTTCTGGAACTTGTTTCCAAGGCAGTCTTTGAATTGGGGGAGGAGCTTGAAGTAAACTAGGGTGGGAGAATTTTGACTGTCTGGGGTGGGGCAATAGGGGCTAAAAGAGATTTGGGGCTTTCGAAGATGCATTTAGCCCTCTTCTGATGACATTGGATTCGCGCTAAACAGACAAAATTTTAAACATTATTTGAACAGCTCAACTCGTTCTGGCCAACAACTGGGCGGCCGATGCTTCAGTAAGCTCTTGGGAGGGGAGGACAAACGATGGTGGCGGTTTCATAGGGGCTTTTTGATGATCATTTCAACCAAGCTGTCCAACAGGGGAAAGAATTGGAATAGCTTGTTAGAATAGATGCGCGCGAAGCGCGTCGAAATTTTTACCCTTTTAAGAATTTTTTAATGTTTTAACGTCATTTTGCATAAACATGTGCTAAATGCAAAGTTAAGCAGCGTTCGTTTTGACTCATGAAAAGTAGAAGTGGCAGCAAAAAGTGGGGGAGGGGGACATTCTGTGTTATGTACCCTGATCAAAAAGTGGGGGTCATGTCTCCCCTGTCCCCCTCCCCAATCCCCTGTCCCCTCCCCGATCAACTGTCCCCCATGCATATAAGGGAATCCTTAATTGTCAATGATCTTTTCTCAGTTTTACGATCCGAAATTAATAGGTATGATTTCATGTGAAAGATTGTTACATAACTAGCCGGGATTTGAATAAATTAATATGGCTCCCTACCATCGCGTGCTGAAAACATTCATTCTTTCAAATTTTGGGGTTGTTGCATGACACGTTTCTGATTTGACCCCTTGACCAGCCTCTCCTTCCGCGTAGTATGCTAATTTTGCAACGTGAAAATACATTACTCACCTAGATTGATGTGTGATGTCTCTGCTAATATTCTGGAAACGAAACTATTTTATTCGGTCGGAGAGTTAATAACAATGACGCATGGCATAGTTATTTCCAGAAACAGTAACCAGTTCCCCTGACCCCCAAACCTCAGTGTCTTAGCCATTTTCACGGATACATGATACTATTCCTAGCTTATCAAATGTATTTACCAGAAACTTTGCAAAACTTTTTCTCTTTGTCATCATCTGAAGCTTTAACACCAGACAAAAAAATTTAAGAAAAAATACATGAGAACAAAAGCAATTTTGCATATCATTTTCAGGAGTAACACTGTGGTATTCACTAGACGACTGTACAGAGAACTGTAAAATTTAAGAAAGTATATAAGCAAAAGTTATTAACAGCCGAGGTGTGCAGATTATTTGCGTCATGTTGTATGGCCACCATAACGTGTAGGCCCACCAGTTGCCCGTTTTTGTAATTTTTGTGATTGGTTTTTTTTTTTTTTTTTATATTTCAGGTGCTCTTGTTGTGTCTTGAGGAATGTTGTTTATTGTCAGCTTTTCTAAACTCGTTCGGTTATATGTTTTGGGGGAAACGATTTCTTTTTTCTCATTTTCTGTGTAACACTAATTAGAACAACAAGTTGGAAATTCTTTTAAACGTGATTTTGTTCTATAACTATAAATGTTTGTGTTTTTATGTTGCTGGAAATAAATTATATAATTGCCATTTTCATTGTTATCTGATCCTTTTCCATATGTCCGGGCCTGAATGAGGGCAAATTTGACCTACTGACCTTGTCTGGCACATTTATCACAAAAGAGCAATGTAACCGTATGATTAAAAAAGTAGCACATACATGCTCTAGGGAAAGTTAGCACTACTTCGTTATTGGAAAATGACCTTGTGACCTAAAATATCCCTAAAGTTTATTGAAAATGATAAAATGTACTAATCGTTTACTCAGATAAATCACTGACCGAATTTCTGCCAAATTCAAAAAAAAAAAAAAAAGGATGACATTTCAGTCCTGTTAACACGGTACATAAAAATCAAGCTGAGTTCAGAATCACCTTCATGAATTTCTTTATTCATTGATTTCCATTAGTAAACATCACATGATCACACATAACTTTACGTTATCATTGACATGTATGAAAAGCAAAAGAATACAAGAAGGAAACAGGGGCTTTACATCAACACCATTGCGTTACTGTTGTTAATTTTGTTTTCATTTGACCGTAAAACATTTATTGTATTCCAATAAGCAAGTTCAGAGTTCTAACTGTACATGAACAGTCTCCTCAGGTCAAAGGTCAAATAGAGGAATAAAACCGTTAATCTGTATGTATAGATCATTCAATAAAACGCGAACATTGTACTTAGGTTTGTGCATTGAAGACGACGTGTCACTATGGTTTCGTTCACACATTCTGAGACCGACCACCCTCAACGCTCAAGACCCTTGAACTGTGGCACGCATCAGTCACTCCTTGCTGGCTTATTTTATTGTGGTCACTAAGGTCTTACATGTAAATCCGTGATTTCAGTACTGCAGTACGAGCGTACCGTGAAACGCCTTGTGCTCATAATCATAGGAACAGGAAAGGCTACAACGTCACGTGAAAAAAGAAAACTGTGCAAACTTCAGTATTCAACATTTTCCGAAGTTGTAGTACAGTATACCTCTTAGTTGTAAAGAAAGGGACTTTAAAAGGAACCAAACATGTATCAGCACTTTATGAGGAATTTGAGTATGTCCCATTGGAATTAATAAAAAGGACTAAAGGCTATAAAAGTTACTTTTCCAGAAGCTGTTCTTTACCGTAAGGTCCGTAGCAGCTGATAAATGTGAAATTGATAGCACATTGTGCTGGACAACGTTTCTCGATTTCCTGGCGGTCTCACAGTTTCAAACTATAGCAGCCTGCCTGCCAGGAACAAAGTCGGAATCTATTTATTAATCAGTCAATTGAAATATGCATGCCCTGTCCCAGTGACGGAATCCTTATCTTCGGATATGACGGTGCCATGTGGGTGGATAGAGCATCAGAATAAACATAAACTACAGTCAAACGTCATCAGGGGCGAAAATGTAAAGAGACATTCTAACATGAAGGGTTCCAAACAAAGTAAAGGGTCCTCAATTTACTAAGCCAACAAATTACTAAGTAGGCTATGTGTCACACAAAAGACATAGTTGAATTGCAACAGACTACTACATTAGTACTCAAAAATGCGTTCGAACTTAGTACAATGCTAGAGGACTATTCAACAGTGTTGTGTAAGTATATCGTTATGGTATGTGAAAGGGCACGTGGCCGCCGACAAGGGTAGGCCCTCTAGAAAATTTACTCTTGTCCCCATCGGGCCAATTCACCCCTGCATGTAATCATATCAATATAAACTTAAAAATTGCAGCTAATGTCTCTGTAAATAAGTTGTCTTCTTGTGTTTCATTTGTACAATACCGTAAGTAAAATTCAACGTGTGGGTCGACGAAGTCACGTTATTGTAGGCTATGTCATACATCATTATGTCAGCCGGGAGTTACAGATATTGTTTTCGCTTTAATTATAAACATACATATAAGTGCATTTTGTGAGCTTTAACAACGGGTATGATAGTTCTTTAAACTGTCCTAACAAATTGTGCATACATGGAATTTCGCGCACCTCCCGATCAAAATTGCTGGAAATCAGCCTACGGTTGGAATTAACAAACCACCGTTAGCTGAAACCTAGCGTGTTGAATCAAGCACCTGATAAGAGAACCTAAAGCCGACAAGGGCTTTCAATTGTTTCATTATATCATAAAATATTTTCAAATTCAACTACTAAAAATATTCTAGTCTACAACGTTAGGTGCACGAAATTTCGTGTATCCATCTTCCAAGCCAGTCAAACGTAACATTCCTTAAATCACATATGCCACACTCATCAGTTCCACGAGAGTTTAAACGGCACTGTCATCTTTTGTTGTAAATCGACTATACTGAGGATCTGAAAAAATAAAATATGAAAGTCGGTTCAATGAAGTTAGCCATTCTTTACGTTTAAATGTTAATGTTATGAAAACTACATCCCACAGGCGCGCATTTAACAATTTCCTTTGGACAGTTTGAAAGTAGTCATTCAACAGATAATTACAAAGGTTTACTGGAATGAAAACGGGATGCTTCGGTGTGTTATCCCTACAGAGGGTATTAACAGTGGAGACACTACGAGGGCGAGGGGCTTTAGGAGCTACCCCCACCCCGAAAAAGGTTCAGTCGCATTGAAACTTTATACCTCGTCACACGTTTAATTGGTAATGCAACCTCAGCTATGACTATCACTGAAATCAAGCTATCACTCACTACCCCTCCCCCGCATGAAATTTTCAAGCTGCCATCTGTCTGAATATTTACAAATAAAAATGAAAAGGAATGAAAAGGAATGCAGGTGACGCAATCCTTCACCTACCTTGAAATTGTCATTGTAAGACCATTGAGTGTCATCAAGTTCAACCCCGTTCAGTTTCACCCAAGGTGGACGGCTAGCCATACCATGTACACTGATGGTATCAAGACGGTGGTCTTCTAGTAGAGTGTCATGGCTGTTCATAATGGACGCTATAAGATTGCCCTGTGAAAAAAGCATCAATTCACTGAAAACTTAAGTACCATCGTAATGGAAAAAGAAAGCTAAAGAGCTTTCTCTTATAACAGAGGGAAATGGAAAGTGTTTCCACATAAGCAAGGTAAATGTAGGCCATCCACGTGCTTTATTGCTTCCAGAATCTACCGTACGGATATTTTATATACCTATCAAGTATCAGTGTACAATGTGCTGTATTCTTCAACTGAATACCTTTGGTCCACACTTCGTAAAAATGTTTAAGTGCTAAACACAAGTAATAAATTCCTACATATTTTGTGTAAAATAGCGTTTAATTGCGAAACATAACTCGTCTAACAGGCAAAGTTGCTTGGAAAATAAACGCTTTTACACAAAAGGGATAAGAAATGTCTAAAACGACTAACCCCTCAGCACCGTTTTTAAGGGTGTACGTTTCGCCGCAGAGCACCTTAAGCTTCTTCGTTTAGGTGATTAAAAGTTACACGCTGTCGCCAAAATTGATTTAGAAAGTCATTCTTAAGGTTTTATTGCCTCAGCACAGTTTACATCACAAAGTAATGTGAACGTTTTACATTATGCTATAGTTTCTTGCTTCAGCTAAATATATAGACACCTACCTCAGCAACGATGTATTCGATTTCGTAGTACTCACGTTTCGTAATTGTGTCTTAATAGAGGAAAATAGCATTTATTCAGGTTACCTTGATTTGATAATCATGTGACAAATGGAAACGAACTTTAAAGAAGCATTTTACAAGAATAAACTGCAAGAGCACACTTTAAAGGTTTGTACTGGCTTGTGACGTAAATACCAAAGATTTGTATTACGCATGGCTTACTCTATGCAGTCGACTGTTTCCCCTTCCAACATTTAGGCCTACTCGTAAAAGAGCCTTTACCATAAACATCACTCATGATTGAAAGTTACAATCGAAAACATTGTTTGTTTTTATGAAGGTAGTTCACATTGCCAATAAATAACAATATAATCTAAATATGGGCACAGTTTGGCCAAAAATTGGTGACAGATCTGGGAAAGCTACTATAAAAACGACACCGAATAACATGAGTATATCAGTACTTTTTGGAAAAAGTCTTTGATCTCTCACTAACATTGGCTAAATTTGTATAACGTTACACTCCGCTCCTTCCTCTACTGTCGTGTATATACTTAAAATTAGGCTCTTACCAACGCTTTCACCATCATCCCAAAAAAGAGTTCCGATGGCGCTGTAACCTTCGCTAAGAGCAACGATTAGTCCGAAAGGATTGTTACGACTGCATCCAAAAATATACGAAAGTGACATCAATTTTCAAAATAGATGGTATTTTTTTTATAAATTTAATTTATTGAAAAAGCTTAGAACTTTTCATTAGTTGTAATAAATGCGTTGCATTATATGAGGTGACGTACGCACAGAAGTGCATAAACACGTAATTGAAGCAACTCCCTGATTGAAGTTGGATCTATATACGTTGTGAAGCCATCAAGCTGTTAGGTTACTATAACAGAAAAGTAGCAGTGAAACAAAAACTTTATTCTCGGAGTTGCTTCTGTATTTGAATGAATGGAATATTTACTAACTGCATAAAAGGTGCAGAGTTTATTGAATCGGTTCATAGTATAATACGTGCTATCTTCCGCATCTTCTATGACCATTGCTGCCTGCTGTCTTCCATTCGTTTTTAGACTGATGTAAAATACATTGTTCACGTGCAGCCGCTTACCTAAATTTTGTTGAGTTAGATGGTTGTTGTGTGGGTAATATATGTCCGCCTCTGATGTGAAGAGGTATATAGCTTTCAGGAGCATCTAGGGTTACATAGGTGCCAGCCAATGCTTGGTCTACTTCTTTCCCCTATTGCAATAAAGCAA
This sequence comes from Actinopyga echinites, assembly GCA_010015985.2. NCBI lineage: Eukaryota > Metazoa > Echinodermata > Holothuroidea > Aspidochirotida > Holothuriidae > Actinopyga > Actinopyga echinites. The sequence continues at coordinate 4,354 of JAAAJZ020797675.1, read as the reverse complement.
TAAACTCTTTTTTACAAAAACAAAAATATTAAAGACCAGCACACTATTATTCAACTCTTTGTTTCATGCACTTGGTCCATTTTATTTACAGTTTCGCAATTAAAGACAATTGCTACCTTCAACAGGTGATTTTTCTTTTGTTTTTGTTTTTGCTTTGTGTTTGTTGGTTGGTTGAAGACACACCCTTGGCTCATCAACTCAAATGATTCAGTTCTCCCAACAAAGTTTACGTTTAGCTCCTCCTCCTCGATGCACCAGAAAATATTTTCACTTCCTTAAACTGTTACCTCTCACAACAAGTAACTTGGGAATTCTTTCCAAAAATATTGTAGTCCGAACGCCTTGCTGTAACTTTGCAATGTACAACTGTAGCAACAGTACAGTTCAACTCAATGTAATCTATACATTACCAAATCAGAGTGGCTTACAATGTGGATGTACAATTTCGATGTAACTTGCTTTTGTGTCAATCAAAGTACGGTGACCCTCACCCAATATGGTTGTCCTCTGTGTAAATGTTTTTTGCCGTGATGCCGTTCAGCATATGTATGTATATCTGTATTTGTTTTAGATTCTGCGTTATGTATGGCTGCCACATTTAGTAGAGGAGGCTACAGTGGGCACGAAAAAAGCCCTTCTGTAATCATCCATTGAGGGCAAACTCGTTTCCTGTTCTTGAACTCCCACTGACTGTACCAAACATCGAGGGACGCTGTGTAACAGTAACCAGCTGAGCGCTGGGGAACAATGTCCCCATACAGTACCACACTCCTTCATGTGGTCACCGTCTTTTGCTACCCAATCGAAGAAAGAGATGTTATGTATTGTTAATAATCAAGAAGAAAGAATGAGAACATCTTTATTTCGTTCGGGAAAAACGAAGCAATGTTTAGCAGGAATCGTGTTAAAAGTCTTTAAATAAAAACTAAAAGTAACCACCAAAAGAAAACAGCTTGATTCGAATTTAGGGAAATTATTTACCGTGTACCAGTCATACCAACGAGCCTTAGGTATGTACGCATCAACAGTGACGGCATCCTGAAATACAAATTCACACAGAAAGTTTTTTACCTTTGTAAGGACGACTCATGAATTAACAAAGGAAACACGCAGACTTCATTTAATTAACAAAAATACGCATGCATGGAGAATATCAACTGGGCTCTACTTCAGAGAATCTTTACCTTCAATTATTTCAATCAAAGTCTACATGGCATCTGATTTGCAATTACAACATTGCTTCAAATGGATTTTACATCCCAGACTGGAATATTTGAATGATATAAAGTGTTAAAGCAACTTAATATAAAAACAAAACAATCATAATCTTTGGTTTTGTGTGTTTGGTAACACTTTTAGTTTACTTTTATTTTCATATGAATGTTTTCAGGTCTAAGCTTTTTTATTTTCTTATTTAGCATGTTATTGAAAGCTGGATACACCACATAACATGAAAACAGTGAATTTATCGCACAGTAGTAATTGGATTGACATTTCGATACCAACTGGGACAGCGACAGACATAATGGACAGTATACCTCTTCTAACACAGGTGTGATCATGAAACCAGGTCCCCAAAGAAACTGGCGATCAATATCCCACGTGTGAGAATCAGATGTAAACCTGTGAATGGAAAAGAGAAAACCATCGAAGCTTTTGGGGTTTATAAAACGAAATTGCTTTAAAGCGACTCATGATTAAGTTACATCAGGTGGCAGTTGTTAATGCGTAACTTCTGACAAGCAATTTCTGTCTTTCGTAAGGGGCAGTTATTATTGGAAGAGGAGTATGAGCAGGACTCGGAGTAAGGAGTGACAACTCTTTGTTCGGACGATATCGTTTTAGTGCTTAACCTCAAACGATGAGCAAGAGATTAGATCTCACACTTGAACCCTAGAAGTCGGATCTCTATGCAATAAAACCTCCCTGCTTAGACCTCCCAGCCTGGATTTCGTTGGAACTCTAGACGTCATCCAAGACAGCCTCTATAACCAAATCTCAAACGTGACATACACAACCTGCAGACCAGTGGCTCTCAACCTAGAGTTCGTTACCCCTAAGAGGTTATTCTAAATTTCCATGGCTCGTGACGAGATCAGTTCAATAAATTGATTTATCATCTGTTTGTTCTCTGTCATGCAATTAATGATTGAATACAGACATGTTACTTGTGTGAAGTAAGAGCTATACATGTAAGATCTACATGTATTACATGGCCTTGCCTTGTTTCTCAAATGTATCGTGTTTTTGTTACTTGGACGGGGTAGCGCCATCGCACTCATAAAATGTGAAGAGGAGGTGATGAAAAGGAAAAGGGGTTAATACTCACAGGACTAGACGCTAAATCATTTCAATCTGTAGAAATATCGTTAATCAAGTTAAGATAAACTGACAGAACGTGAAGTATATAATCATATCTTACTCGTGCATGAGGGATCTTATGACAGTGTGACCGTGAGCAGTTGCTTTATAGTGTAGGGTGTATAGGTACGGAAGAAGGGTATAACGAATGGCAAATAGATTCCTCATCTCGACAGCAAAGGCTTCACCAAATGCCACTGGATCTTGATCCTAAGAAAAAACAAAAGTTAAAAATCGGGTGGTAAGACTTTTGCTAAATAGGCCACATGTATCATCTACAGGGATAATTTGCAATCTTTCAGATAATATTCGTGTGCAAAATAACAAAATAGTAAGACCTGGAAATTTATTTCAAATTAACAGTAGCATGAATTTTGAAACCATCTAGGAAAAAGAATAAAAGCCAGGTTTTAGAAATTAAGAAAGAATGAGTTGTAGTATAGGCATATGTTGCGCAACAAAATTGCGATCAACACAATCACAGCATATATAAACGGTGAAATTTCCAATCTTTTCTGCTGCTCAGACTTTTTTGTGTTATTTTACGTTACTCCCGAAAGCAGCCGGAGCAAACCTGTGATGCCAGTTGTTCCTAAGCAAATCAAAGTAAGTTCTAACTCAGTGGTTCTCATCTGGAGGGTCGTTACCCCCAAGGGATTAATTTAAATTTTTGGTAGGGCGTCCGGCTTGTCTAGATCATTTTCACAAGTTTCTTTATCACAATTCGGTACATGATAAAGTTTATATGAGATGAGATTGGATACTCTACATACAGTACTTGCTTTGTCTTATTTGATAATTTTCTCCTTGCTTTTTAGGGCAGAGGGAAGGAGAGTAGGTCATCGCACTCTCAAAAATATGAAGCGAGGTTAGGAGGGGAAACGTAATTGCAGACTGAACCACTGTTCAAACGTTTTGATATATAATGAGAATATGGTCTTCTTACACGGTAATTTAAGCCATTGTGGTTTCGAGCAAAGGAGTAGAAATTTCCGACTTGGGACCACCTCCGACATAGCTTTTCTGTTGTGTCGTCAAAAAATCCACAAATGTCAGCTCCAATCTGATTAGAAAAAAAGAAACGTTATTGATGTTGTTCAAAGTCGCAAGCTGCCGTTTCAGTTGCTTTTAGAGAAAAAACTCAAAATTCGAAATAAGTACTAAGTTGTTTCACCAAAGCACGTTATGAATATTTAAGGTGTTTATGAAATTTTCCAACCATTCAAGTCCGAACAGAAGATTACAATTTTAAAGCGAGCAGTTGTACAAAAAACGTTCTCTGGAAAAGACACTTAGCAACATTTGGTATAAATTACAGGGTTGAACGGATTTTGTGTTATACTTTTGTTCCCAGTCTATGTTGCAGCGAAAGGCTGTAGGAGTGTTAGCTTGATTGAATATGGATAAAGAAACAGTGCAATCCATACGAAGTTTTATGAATCTTTAGAAAAATAGTAATGGCTATATTAAATAAGTATAATCTGACAATAACATCAAGCTGCATTAACGGAATTAACCTTAAACTTGCCCTTCATAGAATATTTATATGTAGCTTTAGACAAAAGAAAACGGTAAATTTGTTGACAAAAGCAGATATAAAGTACTTACGAATGGAACTCCAAACAGATTAAATTCCAGCATTCCTGAAGACAGAGTTTAATAAAACTGTCACTATTTACAATTGTTGCGTCATTTTATGTAGTTTAATAATCAAATGTAATTCTAGATGGTCAAACTGGATAGGCAGCAAACGTTCTTGGGAATGTGCAAATCAGGCCCGTAGCAGGATTTTTTGTTTGGGGGGGGGCGCTAGGGGGGCTGATGATTTTTGTGGGGGCTCACTTTTACTATCTAAGCGGAGCGCCACCATCGGTTGGCGCTGAGCGTACCAAGAAAATTTGAGATTTTTATACATTCCAGATCGCCGGAAATGGCACTTGCCAGGCTTGATAGCAGCCATCATGATGAGCAATTTTGGTGGAAAAAATGTAAA
>JAAAJZ020796566.1:0-10920 GCA_010015985.2 Actinopyga echinites | reverse complement strand
AAAAAAAAATAACAAAACGATTACAAAAAATGTCAGCCCCCCCAGCCCCGCCCCTCCCCCCCCCCCCCCCCCCCGCTCTGAATTCCCGGTGCATGCACCTGCATCTGGCTCAGTGCTCACAATTGTTAGGACTGATTGAGAGAAGTGATGGAAGAATAACCCGAGAGTTGTATTAAGTCAACAAGTGTCAACCGCTTTAACTTGATAAAATGGCAGTGTACAAAAAAGAAAAGTGATAAAGAAAACAAACTTAGTGTTATAAGAGAGAAGGGGATAAAGGAAAGGAATTGGTCACCCTTTTCCAGAGATGAATGTACGGTCCCCACTTTCCCCTTCCCTATTCCTTTTCATTTCAAAGTGAAAAATGTCTGTCTGTTTTATGGCTTCCTACTTAAGAAGAGGATCATTGTTACACTGAGTAAAAGTCAACTTACATTGAACTGATTTAAAAAATAGTCAGCTTGCATTGAAGCAAGTTTTTGCCCCCCCCCCTCAACCGACTTGTACGTTTAGCGTGGTTTAGCTAGAATACTGTAGATCCTCGGGTTTTATCTTACTGGCAGAGTCTCTGCTTTATCTTTCACCCACAACTACCGCTCTGCAATACCTCAATACAGAACTTATTGCTACTACTGTAAGCGGAAATGTATTGCAAGTACAGTTTGACTGGCAAGTGAGGGCACTTTCCTTTCAAAAATGTTATCATATTTATCGAACTTGTGTGGGGATGAGAAAAGCATGTATACATCAGATTGTATGATAAGGGTATATTCATCTTCAGTCTACTCCACTGTACCCTACTGCAGTTGGTAGTATCACTGGCATTAGTATGTTAGTAGCAACAGACTGATACTCACACTGTATATTATGTATGTATTATTACCTGTATATTAAACATATTGCAGGAGCAATTGTTTAGCTTTGATGCAATGAAGAGGACACTGGCTTACATAATTTCACCTGATGAGTGCGAAGAGCTGAGGAAATACTTTGAAGTTACAGAAGAGGAGATGGGTAGAAATAGGGCAGGCGATGAGGGCAAATCAAAGAGGCTTAGTAAGAAGGAGAAAACGGTCAAACGGATGGAGTGTCTTCTTACTATCATTAGAGAAAGAGGACACCTGGATGCTTACAGCATCAATCATTTGAAAGATGCAGTGGCGGCCATTAGTCATGGGAAACTTGATTCTGACCTACAGGGACCTATGGAAGGATATGAACTTCATGGCCGTGAGTATTATCTACTGTAGTACCTGTGTAGGATTCTATTTTAATTTTCTGAATGCTGGTGGGTGATAATTATGTATGCATGAGTGTTTATAGAGATAAAGCTAAGACTTACAACAATCCAAGGCACTTTCCTTCATGGTTTTCCAAAAGAGTGGTTTACGGTATATATATATATATATGATGGAATTACCTAACCGCCGGCCAGTGACTGAACAAATTGTGGATAACAAATTTTTTAGGGCTATGACCGTGTTGCCATTAATTGCTAAACGATCACTTGTGTAATAAGTGATTAATTAAAAGCTGTGCGTGATTGCCACGATTGGAGAACATTAATCTTACTGATGGCCACAATGCCTCTTAAATTATCCAAAATATAGGCTTATCATTTACAGACAGCCTTACAGCTGCTGCACTCTTTCGTATGTGGTTATTGGTGCCTTCTCTGAGTACACTGTCAAAATTATATACAGTATGGTAAAAAGATTCAAACAAAATCCTAAATGGAAATCGTTTCTTCATTTCCAACTCCATAAAATAATGTCCACCGTATCGTATGGTTGATTGAGTTTGTGAAGCTAGCTGTACTGTACAGGGGCGTCGCTAGAGGGGGTGTGGGGGTGTGGCACCCCTAGGTGCACAAGCAGTCGGCAAAATTTGGCTTCAGTTGGCAAATTGACTTGAGGGGGAAATTAATAAGAAAGAGAGGGAAAGAAGAAAAAACACCTGTCTAGCGACCAAGAGCGTTTGTTTTACTGATTTAGCTAATTTCCATACTTTCATTGGCAATTCTGCATGTAGAATGGGATGAAACATTACGAACATGCCTTCGATTTTGCGGCGCGCTTTGCGCGCACCTCTAACTATTTGCTGCTCCAAGATCATTTCCTGTAAGACAGCTTGGGTAAGTGTACTGGTAGGAGCACGCACGGGTAACGAGTACAGCACGGGTGCGGTTAGTACAACATACGCTTCCATTTTTTTGAAGTATTGTATGATGACAATAGGAAGGTTCAGGATGAAACGACTAGACAACATTGAAATTAAGTTGGTTGAAGCCTAATGAGTCGTGATGGCTATCTATTTACGTATTTGTCAAGTTTAAAGCTTTCCACAAAAATGAAGAGCATAAATGTTGATAAACCCTTAGTATAAGTCTTTAAATAAAGAATATTTAAGAGCAGCATTTTGTATTTTACATTTCTAAATACAACAGCTAAACCACTTCAGTAACTTCAGTAAACAGGCGCGCAGCCAGGATTTTGTCAAGGGAGGGGTCGACCCCTGGGCAGACTGACCAAACGGCGCCCACGGCTCCGAGGGAATACCAAGCGCTCCCCCTATCATGAGCATTTGTTTTACTGATGTAGTTAATTTCCATAATTTTATTGGCGATTCTCATGTAGAATGACGTCAAACATTACAAAGTGTCAATTTTTCGGCGCGAGCAAAAGAACTACTCACTGCTCCGAAATCATTAACTGTTAGACTGCTTGGGTAAAATGATTGTTTTCTTAAGTCTCAGTAAACTCATAGGCCTATCATCATACGTCCTCCCCTTCCAAACAGCCTTTGACCCATTAACCTTCCTTTGATGTCACTATAATCTGTCTATTTATTAGGACTATTGTATGAAAAATGACGTGAAAAACATAACAAAGACTCCCAGGCTTTTTAGCACTTTTTGTGCGCATCCATTCTGATTAATTAACTCTTCCAAAATTTTCCAAGTAGGATAGGTGGTTGAAATGATTGCCCAAAGCTTCATGAAACTTCCATCATCGCATGCCCTCCACAAGAGAAACTTACAGATTCGGATGTTAGTCAGTCCAAGTTTAGCTGTTTTAAAGAATGTCAAATGATTTGTAGTCTGCTTAGTGAGAATCCAAATTCATTTGAAGAAGATTAAATGCATCTTTTTATGTCTTATCTTGTAAAAACCCTAGAGCTTCTGGGGGCTTCGCCCCCTGGACCCCTACGGCCACGGGGCATTTCCCTGGACCTCACCAGAGGACCTTAGGTGCCCCTGGACCCCACGTCAGCAGGGGGAGGGGAGCGCATCTGCTTCTCGTGGCGACTTCAGAGCCGTTCTGTCGGCTGACTTTGAATCCGCCCCCGTCCCTTGATAGAATCATGGTTACGGGCCTGGCACCGCCCCTGGCGTTCAGATTGGAATCGCAAATTGCATAGTTTCAAACAGAATTTCATAGCCAATTAAGAATGAGAATCGTTTCATTTTAGTTGTCTTTTTGTGTGAAGTGTAAATTTCTCAAAGGTGAGATATCAATTTAAAGAGTGATAAGATGTAACTTACAAGACCTGAGAAGTGCCTTTTCCTGCAATCTGACAGGCGTTTTTATCCAAACTTGTCTTCGTATGCTCCTCGCCAACTGATGGTAACGCTCCGCTTAGGTCATTTCCAAGTGAATTTCCACCCCAAAACATTTTTTTTTCTACAGCCAGATGTATAGCACTGCTACTACCCTGCACCCTGTATCAGGGACCGCGGAGACGATGGGGCTCTAGAGCTCGCACTTTTGCCACCGTAGGCCTTTTGGGCCGCCTCAAACTGCTTTTACATCATTGAACATATCTGGGCCGGTTGACGATTAGTCCCTCCTCCACTTCAAAACTGGTTCCGCAGTCCCTGTGTATTCTTCCTCTATACTTTTCAAGGAGGAAAAACTTCAAGTTACATGTTCCCTCTGTCAAAAATAACAAGAATCTTCAGTACTTTTCCTCAAAAGTTGCACAGGATGTAGCACCAAATTGCATTTAAGGCTTCTCAAATATTCAAAAATTTCCCAAAGAGGAGGGGGAACCCTCTCTCCGTACAACCCTTCCCCATGGTGTACATGATACTGCTCTGTGCCAGTACTACTGTACATGTATGATATTGCGATTGCAAATTTTTGGGATTAAACGTTTGATGATTTTGCTACACTATCACAGCCCTTACATTTTGTAACTACTGTACTGTAATGGACCATTAGGATCTTCTGAGAACTTCATCAGTTCATAAGTCTACTTTAAAATACACTCACTTATGGCTAGGTGTAAATATTTACTACCTGTAGGTATCTGTATTAAAGACTGCCACAAGCTTACCAACCCGTTAAGGTACAGTATAGGTAGGTTAGTAACACCCTAACATGTAGCAGATTGTAGTCTGAGGATGTCCTCAGTTTTGATAGACTGTACCATGACTGCCCATATTACCATAGCTGTAATGGTAACACTTTGCATTTTCTACTTACCTTAGTGAAACCTTTCATTGCTCACTTATGGTTACGTATATATTACCTTTGTAGAAACAGGTAGATTGCAATTTCCAGTATTGAGGTTAAAGTGTATTCTCTTTGTTACGTTTGATTGATTCAGTGCTAGCAAGATTCTTACATCTTTATACATGTAAGGTAAACTGCAGATTTCATCCTGTAATGCAGTGGTTCTTAACCTTTTTCTTCGCAATTCCTCTTGCCAATCAGCCACTTAGTCTGTTCCCCCCTTAAAAATATATCCGAAAAAACATGATTTCCGGTGAAAGTAATTTTTGTAGTTGGGCTTATCCACAATAAAGGGAAATATACATCATGTGTTTTGGGTTTGATGATATTTTGAAATATGTCAGTAGGGTTTGGTGTATTTATGGTTCACGTAACTACGGAGAGACAAAATAGACAATTATATCAACTGGTGACCAATTTATGTAAAGGCTATTTTTGGGAGAATTTGGGCATTAGATGAGGTTTAAATTTATGATGTGAATAGGACCTTTGCAGAAATGTCTGATGCAAAATTCTTTGTCTGCATTCATAAAAGTAACATACAGAATGACTGTAATGCTCACAAACACTGTAAAATGATATCATCAATTTGGAGTTAAATTTTGAAATTTGTCAGTCCTCTGAATGTTAAATCTTAATGGTTGATATTTCAACTGTAAGAAAAGATTTCTAGATGTAAAATTATGAAGTACAGTAACACTTAACATTAATCATCTGAAGTACCACAAATAAAATAATCTAGCAGTAAATGCAGCATAGCTGATTGCAGAGGACATGGTGTTACGTTGGTAACATTTCTGTCCCCTCATGATTACGTTGGTAACTATCATGTAAATAGGCCTATACTACACAACTTTCCAGAGAAATTGATGAAACTGCATCTGTTTGCAGAAGGCCATATTTGTCACTGGTTTGTGTGCTTCTCGCTATCTTTTTGCTTACAGTAAGGATACAGTATGAGGGCCTTCAAGGTGATGTCAGTCCAGTACGTATTTACGTCCTAGTTTTTTATATAATTAGTCACATGGGAACATTGGTTACATTGATTAATGTTTCACATATCAGTTTACACTTCAGGAAAGAGCAGAACTTGTGTTACAATGCACTCATGAGTTTCAGGTGCTTAAATTTCTTGAAAATAGTTTGATTAAGACATGTCTGTCCTCGTTATCAACGTGACTGTTAATCTCCCTACTAGTCCATATTTTACTACTGGCAATGCAATTTCAGTGAAAATATATTTGTTGTTTATAATTCTAGTGAATACAGGGTTTATTTATACATATTTTCCTCGTAAAAAGATTTCAGGAGCAAAAAGTTTCCATGCCTATCCCCGTCACCAAGTAACCAAACACTTACCACTTAAAAAGTGATGATAGAAGTAAATAATTTTCTTCCAGCTTTCAGAAATAAAATGTAGACTACCAATCAAACAAAATAAGACAACAAAACTTTATTGGAGTACTTCAATTTTCACCATCTTTGTGACACTTTTATACCCATTTATTGTGGATAAGCCCAGTTGGAAAAAAAAAACCTACAAAAGCACAATTCAAATGTCACATCATCTACCAGTCGTATTACAAACAAAACGGGGTTGGGTTGGGGGTTAAAACTTTAAAAACTTTGTGTGGTATTTCAATCGAGTCAATTCCAGTCACCACAAGCAAAGACTTGATTCAAGTCGAAACTTTCTAAATTTCGATGCAAATTTGTACATTTTATCCGCCAAATAGTTCACCCCTTAGATCCCGAAAGACTCCCTGACTTTCCCTCAAATTAAGAACCACTGCTGTAATGGATGATTACTCTATGAAGTAACAAATTTTTAAGGTTTTGCCTTTTCACGGGTACTGGACAAAAACCAACTTTGATAGCAAAATTTTAAAGGGAACTCAGACCTGTTGAGCATACAGTACTTTGACTGAACAACTTACTCTGCTAAGTGAAATGACAAACCGAAAATGCTGAAAGTGTGAAGGCTTTTAGCTGTACAAAGTATGTGGTGGGTTGTAGGAGGGATGTGAGGGTGTCTGGTTCTCATTCAATGATGCCTTATTTAATTAACTTGATTCTTTTTATCACCTCTTACACCAGATCTCGTAGCAGAGATGATGTCTCGACAGAAGGCCTGGGAGGATGAGAGAAATCAGCTGAATGCTACACTAAGGACAGCAGAAATGAAAACAAGTGTAAGATGTGTTCTTTTCGAGAGAAAAAAAAGGCCTTTTGAAGTGTTTCCTGCCTCTCATTTCATTCCCGCAATGACTGAATGTTAGACACTGTCCAGTGTTTTCATTACGGTTCTAAGCCCAAGAGTCCCAGGAGCCCACAACTATTTTTTCCCAGGCAAAATTCAAGGCAAGGATCTAAAATTTTTTCCAACAGTCCAAAAGTATGACTTTCAATAAGGACACAAAAAGTGTACTGTAGTCATGCACTGAACAAAAATTTTGTCCACTCCACGAGCTAGTCATGACCGGACTCGAGCTAATAGTAATTACTCTTCAGTCAAGCTTGCTACCTAGCTGTAGCATGAAAGAATTTTAAGCTTCCATGTACAGCAGGGCACATTAAATGTATCGTATATAAAAAAAATGCACGAGAAATACAGCAGTGTAGTTAATGAAATAACTATCGTTAAAATTAACTATTTTTAATGATTTATACACAAGAATATGTGGAATAACCACCATGAAATGTGAGGAACAGCGGTAGTATCATTAACCGAACGTTTACCATGCTGTTCACTTAAACTCTACACAGAGCATGGACGTAGCGTACAGTAATGTATGGTTGTTGGCGTGCATTACGGACCCACACCAACCGTACGTTAATACGTGCACCATCGCTCTTCACTTGAAATTCGAAGCAGAGCACCAACCTAGCCTAATATGTGGGTGTTCACGTACATTATGGAACTTTTAGTGCTTACACAGTACTGTGTATCTTGCTAATTTGTTGAAATTTCCGAACACAGTGTTTCTGTATAGCCTAAACCGAACAATTTACTGACAAATCCGGCAGGATTGCCACCAGCTGAAAAGAGATTAATACAAGTTTATCAACTCCGTGGTCTATATTGCAGGATATCTTGTGGATTTTATGGCAAGAAATTTTGCAAAATTTTGAGTTACAACTTGATGTACAGGTAGAGCTGAACCTCGCTCGTCTCGTTGACACACAATATTTTTCCCCAAATGACCAGAAGACCTTTCGTGCATCTAAGACCTGCGAGCTCGGGTTAACAAAAACCCTAGACACTAACTTCTAACATGTTTCCAATGGAGTTATGTAGCAGTCTACAGAAGCATGTTTTTAAGTGTCTTAGCTTAACCTTATATCTGACCGTAATCATTTATTAATCAGTATTAAAGGTATCGTGCGTGCAATGTATGACAAATAGTTTTTGCCTTGGAAATGATTTAAGAATTTTATCCGTAAATTGCAAGGAATTATTACTTGAAAGGAGTGACTGTCTAAGTCATATTTATTGCCTAGTAGATACAGACAAGGGTATTATGCGCGCACGTACGAGGTTTAGGCTACTGTTTTGCCTGAAGTGGGTACGAATGTAATAACAGCATACAGTACTTGAGCACAAGCATGACCACTGGTTAAAAGTCTTCCAAATTCCAATAAATCTGCTGTTGTGTTGATGATGATGGTGGTGATGACGATGGCGATGGAGATGGAGATGGCGGTGGCGGTGGCGATAGCTGTTTGGTAGATATTGTTAAAAAGCACGATCACCATAAGCGTGGGTAACAGAAGATTGTACATTTTAAAGTAAAATGATGGATCGAAGATCACGCAAAGGCTTGTAATTAGATATGTGTTCCTTTAGATACAGAGGAGCAAAACCATGAATGCATTTGTAGGTGCTGTAAGAAGAAGGACTTTGTACTTGATACGAGCTGCACAGGAAGCCAGAGAAGACTGCTAAGGGCAGGGGTAATGTGGTCACAAGATTTTGTTAAAGAAACAAGCCGAGCAGCTGAGTTCTGAATTTGCTGGAGTTTTGAAATTTGATGTTTAGGTAGACCATAAAAGAGACTACATCCATTATCAAGGAGACAGCTGACAAATGCGTGAACAAGCTTTTCAGTAGTTTGGGTATCTAAATATTGTCAACGTTGACCATTTGTTTATGCAAAGAAAAGGAGGCAGAGCAGCACACATTATTTAAATGCTGAGACAGGCTGAGATCGTTTTGTAGAATAACACCCAGATTCTTGGCACTTTGGGTAGGCCAGATTATAGAGCCTCCAATGGAAATACTATCAAGTGGTAAAGTATCACGAAAGCTTGAAACAACATGCAGTACTTCAGTTTATCAGGATTGATTTTAAATGGTTGGTGGTTGACCAGGAGAGGATGTCCTTAAAACAAGTCTCAAGTTTTGGTAACACTTCGTCACAGTTTTTATTATCTATTATTGCACACACATGAGTGTCGTCTACATAAATCATTTGGGATAAACCATATGAATCAATTATGTTCTCAACTGGAGATGTATATAAAGTAAATGCAAGAGGGCTAATTACAGACCCTTGAGGGACACCCCCGCCAGGCATATGAACATCAGATAAAAGACCATTGATGTTAATATGTCGAGAGTGGTTGGTGTAGCCCGTGAAGATCTAGTGCTATTCAATGCCTGTCCACAAACACTTTTGATGTACATTAATTATTTGGTGCTGAAACAACAGTGCTATAGCATCAAAGGAACATTTTGATGTTGTTGATAACTTGGTTACAGTGATCACTCATATTGGTCTGACTGTGTACTGCAGTGGATTTTTTCTTTTGGGGGATATAGGATGGGGGTGGAGGGGAGGCACTGAGATATGTAAGAGGTTGGTACTATTTTTTATCAGGAAATACAGTATTGAAAAAGAGGAATTTCTTGGGGCCTATGCCCTCCCTCGATCAGCTTCAAGCCTAGACAAGACATAAGGTGAGTTGTCTCTCTGCAAAAGCTCCTTAGTCTTTAGTAGTAAGACATTACGAATGACGTAATCTTGCTGTTAGATGATGTGCATCTAGAACACTGACAACTCCTGTCCCTGGATTTCACTTTCATCACCAACCACTGCTAACAGGACGTCATATTGCGTTCAGATTGGTTCTTGGTTTCAATCAAAATCGAAACCTACGTATGAAGTCATGATGGTGTGTGTGTGTGGGGGGGTGACGTCATGCTTGTAGCCATTGTATCTTAAGAATGGTAAGAGTGACAGTTATAATGCTTGGCAGGTTGGTAGCCTTAATTGAGTAGAACCCTATTGATTTTGGTGTAGGTCAGAGGTCATGTGGGGTCACTAAGGGCGAATTTGTGAAGACCTTGTAACTAGTGCAAGAAAAGTAACAATGTCATTCATGATACTTACAGTAGCATTAAGGTAGCACTGATTGAAAAAAAGAACTCTATTGATTTTGTTGGAGGTCAAAGGTCATCTTGGGTAACCGGGGTCAAAGTCTGAAAGCCTTGTGACAAGTGTATCCCAAGGAAAGTAACAGTCATGATACATGGCACATACATGTAGGTATCCAATACTGAGTACAAGAACCATATTGATTTTGGTGGAGATCATACGTCATCTGGGATCAGCAGGAGTCTGATCAAACCCTGAAAACCTTATAACCAACGTACCTCAAGAAAGAAAACAGTGACAGCTGTCATACTTGGCATGTACAGTAGGGAGCCTTTATTGAGTTAAAGATTTTCATTGATTTTGGTGGACGTCAAAGGTCATCTTGAGTCACCAGAGGTCTAAGTTTGAAATTCTCGTAACCAACATATTTCAAGAAGGGTGACAGTGACATCGGTGATATTTGGAATGTACAGTAGGTAACCCTCATTGCGTGGAAAACCTTTATGATTTTGGCAATAGTCAGAAGTTATCATGGGTCACCATAAATCAAACTCTGAAAAGTCTTAACTGCATACTGCAAAGACAGCAGGTATGAATACTTTTCATCTTTCATTTTTGGATGTGTCATATCGATGAGATAATATAATATCGTCTTTGGTTGAAATCAAAGGTCATGTGTTGTCACCACTTATACATGTATCACTTTCCAAAAAGCTTGTAATTGCATTATCTCGAGATAGGGAGGCTGATACTCTCTGCAGCATGTGTGGGTCTGTTTCAGTACACACACAAGTCCTGTGTTAAGAAGTCATCGAAACCTCAATGCATTTTTTGCAATCCGGTTTTCTTTGGAATGTGAGGGATTTAAACTGCAGATTAATAGATACTTAGGAGCTGGCAACCATTCATTCACGGCCTATTCGATGATTTGTCACCAGCTGTCTAAGAGTGGTAGTCTCCCCCCCCGCCCGCCCCCTCCCCTCCCGCGACAACCCCCCCCTATTTTTTTTACTTACACAGAGTCT
>JAAAJZ020795457.1:0-10921 GCA_010015985.2 Actinopyga echinites | reverse complement strand
TGTTAGGTAGGTTTATTTCAGTGATGAGGGCCATCTTTGGGAGCTGTTAGGTAGGTCTATTTCATTGATCAGGGCCTTCTATAGTAGCTGTTAGGTAGGTGTATTTCATTGATCATGGTCATTCATCTTTAGGAGCTGTTAGGTCCACCTGGAAACAATGCCAGTAGCTACAATGATAGCAGATTTCAACACAGGACATGACAAGACTAGAGTAGATTATCCTCGCATGCAGCCCCCATAGGTACATGGCTCAGTCGGTAGCAATCAAATGGCTTAAAGTGAGCCCTTTCCAGGATTTTCAACCACTTCAGGTTTAAGGGCCAAATAGAACAGGAGGGCTGGGATTATAGATTACATACCAAAAACTCAAAAGTAAAAACCTTAAAAGTCTCCAAACATTAACTGGGCCCTAGTCCACAAAAAGTTATGTGCAATTTTGAGTTTGATTTATTGTTGAATTATGTAACTATTAATCAACCTTAAAGGGGCTATGGCCTCACACCCCAAATATATTTTTGATGATGAGACTATAGGAATCAGCAGTTGGTCACCTTTCTTCGATTGACACCAGACAGGCAAATTCAAACATAACTGCAAGTCTAAACAAGCTACTGTAATTGCTCATTAACATGGACACAAGTGTGATGTCAAAATGTGCTTGGTAAGCACAGATTACAGTGTTCAAGGTTCTCAGATTATAAGAAGCTGCTGTAATTGACCAGACACCAATGCTGTGTCTACGGCAGAACTGGTTATATGAAATTAATTTCTCATATTTGGAAGTTTCCCAAGGCAGTCTTTGAATTTGGAGAGGGGCCTAAAGGAAACTCTGTTAGGAGCATTTTAACAGCGTGTGTTGAGGCTGTATAATGCCTGTAAGCATCCTTAAGAGTGAGCATAATTTATCAAAGAACAGGACCCTGGTGGCTAGTACCAGTTCAAGAGAGCCAAGTGGATGGGAAAGCATACTGTACAGCAGTGACTTTAAAATACGTTGATTTTTGTACTTTTTCCAAGTATTTTTGTTTTTATCTAGTCATAGACGATTTTTATTAAAAATGTAAAATCAGTTTTACATGGAGAGGGTTTGAGGGTTGCATGAATCCCTGTGGTTGTGATTGGGAGTCACTTGCTAACTTCATCTGTCAAAGTAATACTGTGATAAAGGGAGTTGGTGTTTAGCATTATTTGATTTTGCAAGCACAGCTGCTATCGTACAAGACAAAATAGGAGGCAAACCACAAATTTTACAAAATATATTCTCATTTGGTGTTTCTAAATTTTTTCTGTCTTCATGTAGTATGTTAATTAAAAATGTTTTTGTTTAATTTTGTTACCGTAGCAACCAGTACCAGGATGTACCAGACTACTTTGTAGCCAATCGAAGTTGTGGTGGCAGCCATACACTGACATATCCTCATCGGAGAGTCACCAGGATTACCCACCTGTCGTAAGTTGAATAAGGATTTCAAACTATGGAGTTTGTGAAGGATCTTGTTGAGATGAACTCTCAGTGGCAGATAGTTTTTGATTTGCAGAAAAACTAGTGCACAAACGATGTGGGAATGGTCGTTGCCACTTCACTTCCAGCCAGCTAATCACCTACACTGTGGTATGGCTGCCACTGAGCATTCTTAAACGAATGGGCTAGTTTCTTCTCCATTGTAAGCTATGGCATCTTTGACCCCCAGTAAGCGCTGCTGTGGTAGCATAACGTAAAGACCCAGAAGACGAGTCTGACCATTCCCATATTCCCAAGGACAAGGTTGTACAGTACTTACCAATAGGTTGTTGGTGACAGGAAAATCACCATTATAAAAGACTGGAAGTGCAGTCTTATTCCCTCAATTAATGAGAAATTGATGTAGGGATTATGTGAGCAGGATTTGGATGTAACAATGTTACACCTGTTATTTGATTTGGTGTTCATCCATGACATTAGCTTTCACAGGGTTCTTGATATGGCTAATGCTGGCTTGCCCTACACAAGCTGATCTAACCTTATCTTACGTATTACTACCCATAATGCATTTGGCTAGCAGACAGTCAGTAAGCCAGTAAAGAAGGATTTCAACAAGTACCAGTCGTGAAAGCCTTTTTACAAATAATCATTAAGAAGCTAATATTTATAAACTTTAATCCCTTGTGACACTATCCTCCCTTGTGTATGATTCCCATTTGTATTTTTGGCACTCCCCATTGAAAGAACTTTAAAAATTTCTTTCCCTGAAGGACTGCAATCAAGTATTTTGAAAATTATTGCTAATTTGCTGCACATCTCAGCAGCATCATCAATTTGCCTCAAAATTCTTTTCCTACAAATTGAGGTGACTCACAAACAGGAACCATAGGTCAAAGGTCATGACAAGTAGAGTCAATGACCATACAGCCAAGTTTCATCTGTTTCATTCCCTGTACATTTAGTCTCCAGAGTTCTTCTCAAGTTGCACACTAAAGGCGAATCCTATCACCTCTGCAGTTTTAAATCATAAAAATTTCCCAGCCACTTGATCCAGTGGCAATTATTCCCCTGCCATTCCTGGTCTCCTCTTACCCTTAAACTCCTCTTTTTTTCTTAAATGGCTCTCCCTACTTTCAATATCCCTTCAACTGTTGTCATTCCAAATCAACCTTTCTACATATCCTCATTTTTCAATTCACGTTTCACAATTTTGTATTGACTGAGCCGTTCATCTGATACATGCCTCCATAGACATGTCCAAGATTTTGTTCCCTTTATCATAAATGCCCATTTTTTGCAGAATTCATTCCAAGGATTTCTTTTTATGACACTGATTTTTTTTTTTTTTCTATTTTGTCTCCTGCTGCAGGCAAATTCATTTTCAGAAGTACAAGCCGGGTGCTCCCCTGGAGATGAGGTGAGTAGCGAGTACACATGAATGGCCCCAAGGTTTTACCAACGAAAAAATGCAAAAATGGTCAGAAAATGAGTTTGACTGCTTCTAGTGGTAGCTAGGAAATTCAGGTCGTTGACTGGCGGAGTTCAGGCCCGTTGAAAAGGAAGAATGAAAAGACTACCAAAAAAAATAGACAAAAACGGAAAGACGAGAAAAAACGTGTTCCCTAAAGTTGTCTTGTTATGATTCCAGTTACATAGCCAGAGGCAATATGTGAAGAATTTGTCATCTTTTTGCAAAGTTTCCGGTCATAATGGGGGGTATTGATGTCACTGTGTATTTACCTTTCATTTTTCAACTCTTTTCAACTATCGAACAAAAGGCAATATGACCCCTTACCACTGTTGGCCGTTGGCTTGGTAGTAGAGGAAAAAAAAACGTATGTGTTTGTGTGTAAGCTTAATGCAGACGCAGGGGTGAAAATTTGGAACACTTGCAAGTTTGGTTTAAAAATGTTGACATCAGTTTATAACTGACTCTGTTATATCACAGAAATAATACAAACTAAAAAATGTTTTTTTAATGGGTCAAATTTGTCTCTGGTATGGTTTTTGAAGGCTTTCTTGCCTTTCCACAATATAATTACAACATAAGATGTCAAAATTAAGCAACCCTTCTTGTCTTAAAATGACCTAACATTCTTTCTTTGATGAGCAATTTTAAAAGTAGCAAGTTTATTCAGGTGGTGGGAAGTACAATTGTCTCCTGTAAATAGGTAATGCAAAAAATAAGCTTGGGGAAATGTCTTTGAAGGTGAACACCTTTGGCTGAAGTTAGATTAATGAGTACAACACAGTGTACAATGATACACTTGCTTCCTCCTTACAAACTGTATGTGTGAAATTGCCTGGAGCAAGAGAAAAAAGCGGTAAGATTTAAAAATAAATGCTTGATTTCTAAATCAAGCTGAAACTTGTTGTGACACTGGCTTCACATCCCCTTTACAACAGCCCCCAAATGAGATCAGATTGGTTATAGATCGCCTCAAGCAGCAAGTACAGTGTCTATCTTAACAGGCCCCTTCAAACTTTGTCCATGCACATGTAAGTTCATTCCCTGCCATTCTGGGGACTTCACATGGCCCCAGAGGGTATTGGCAGCCCCAAAATGAGCCTCCTGGTGTCAAGACCATTGGTGTAGATTTCAATCATTCAAGTGAAGAATGAGTTCATCTTTGCAAAATGTTTTGTGAATTAAACCTGATTAGCATAGTTACAAAGTCAAGAATAATAATCAAAACTTTGGTATGAAAAGTCTCCTGAAAGCAAAATCAATGAAGTTCTTATGGACGTTAGCATTGAAATATTACTGTATGTGTGCATTCTTTTGAGAACTGATATCGTGATGGGGTGGTGCACCTTGCTTAACTGTATTAAAACAGTTAATTAGAATCTGTGCGACCTTTCGTCAGTTTTATGTACTGTGCTGGAGTGCAATGAACAGAGAGTTTACTGTAATTTACTAAGCCCCCAACAGCCCTTGACTTTGGGATCCCTACAAGATCCCCAAGATCAGTTGTCAGCTACTTCATGTGATCTCCCCCTTTCAGGAAATGAAAGCAAAACAAAATAACACCCCCCCCCCAAAAAAAAAGGGAAGGAAAAAAAAGAAACATAAAAACTGCGGTAAGAGAGATTTTGTTACGGGAAGATTTTGCACTTCAGAAGTTGTATTAAGTGGCAGAGTACTTCAACTGAACCAGCAGTGTACACTGTTAGAAGATGCATAGAAATGCAATCATTATAGCCAGGTTGCTTATTTTAAACTTAAATATTATCCATGAAACAGAAGTATAAAACAAGGTCAAAATCATTCAGAATCATGTTACTTTTTCAAATGTTGAACACAAGTCTTACCCCTTTCAAGGCTGATCATTTGACACTTTTATAGATTAAGCACACTGTACAGGGTTGGATCCAGGATTCTTGAAAAAGGCGGGCATGGCCTCCAGTGATCATCGTCCTGAGGGAGGGGATGTTCCCTCCCCTTGAATAATTAATGAATTAATTAACTGAATATTTTGAATAATTAAGAACCCTCAGATGGAATCTGGTATAACATTTAGCATCACTTGAAGTCAAATTTCTCATAGATTTGTCATTTTTGGGTTAGTATGTTTAGTCGGTAATAACAAGAAGACAAAGTTGTGCAAACATTCGAAATTGGAGATGAAGGTAGAAATTTAACTCTTTTATCGCACACTAATATCTGTATACTACTGTATCTGTGTATATATCTGTATATATATATACATATATATTTTTCAATATTTCAAATTTCCTGGCATCTGAGAATAAATATTACGTTTTGCAGGAAAGGAGTAAAATATAAGTACAAAAAATAGATTGCTCTGCAAGAAATAGGGGGGGCATACACCCGCCTGCCACACCCTCTTCTAAATCCAGCACTGCTGTACACTGTAAAAGAGGCATGGTTAAAATGTACAAAGAGGGTGATAATCCAAACAGAAGTGCAGTAGGTTCCCCTTTTGCCAGACAGACTGGTTGTAAGTCCAGCAGGTGCAATGTGTTTGTTTCTTTTACAACAATTTTTCCACCTTTTGTTGCATATTTTTGTTAAAATGCAAACAGAACTGTGAGTAAAATCCATTCAATACTGATCTAGGAGCAACATACCCCTTTGTTCCTTGGGTATTATCTGACAGCTCCCCTAACCCCAAGAGACGGGAAGCTGCAAGAGAAATTATAAAATAGCAGCTATAGCTTTGTGAATCAGAAACAAGACACAATAATTCAATAGTATCCCCCTCTTTACTGTTACATTGAAACTTCAACAACAAACAGCCAGTTACTCCTACTGTAATGGATCACCGAGTTCAAGAAACTCACAATAGTGAGATTCCAGGTGCACTCTGCTAACGGGCTCTGATTTCACTCCATTCAAGGGTGCCAAGAAGGGCATAGGTGGTATCAAGAAGCAGGCTACAGCAACAACATTCTGACCACAGTGTGATAGCTAATAATGATTACATGGTTGACATGATGCCCGCTTTCCATGATGGGCTTGAAGTTAACTCTACTGTGTAGATCCTCCTTTGTGAAATTTCTAAGGAGCCTGGAAAACCATTGACTTACAAAATGATATTATTGTCTTGATGATGAAAGAGTATGAGGGGAGATGGGTTGCAGAGACACATGGGCTAATGCTGATGCCAACAATTTACGCAATGTCATAAAGAAATTGGGGGGGGGGGGAGAAAAGCATAATACATATGTTCAGTTATAAATACTCTTCTTCCACTCTACAAAATTAAGGAACTGTTTGATATTCTTTTCAACATAATATGTTGGAGTTAGGAGTTAGATGAGGTTTTACAGCTCAGTTTCTAACCAATTGGTTTAAGTCGGGCCGGCCACGGCCTTTGTTTTTTCCAGTTGTGGTTCACTGGCTTGTTTTCCCTTCTCCATTGCCTATGCTGAGCACCAAGCACCGGGCAGTAGGTTCCATTTTTAAAGTCTTCAGAATGACCGGCCAGGAGTCGAACTCCAGACCTTCCGGCTGTAAGTCGGATGCTCTAACCTCTTGAATATGTTGGAGGTGTTCAAGTTCTGTTTGTATGATAGGGGCATAGTCTTGAGGCGTGAACAATTTTCTGTAGTAGATCAGTCCGCTTTATTACCAGAATTTTTGAAAGTTCAGATGGTGAAACAAAAACAAATATTCTTAACTACTACCTCCCTCTCCCCCTCCCTTCAACGCAAGAATATGGAGGATACAGTACATAAAACTGTAACAAAAACCGAACACTTGTAAACATGCAACATGTAAGTATGCAACTTCTGAGGTAGTACTTCCGTGTTATGAAAGTACAGTGACATTGAAGGCTCATGTTTTTGTGACTGGTGGTGCCAAGATTAAAATCATCATATACCTTCATTCTCTTGTTATCAGCATATGTCACGAAGCTGATATCAAGTTGCTGTTATAAAGTTTACAAAGAGATTGTCCCATCTTAGAATATGACAAGCAAGACAGGCCCACTTCATAGTTAGCACATTTTCCTGTCATTTTACGATGACATTTGAAAGCTATGTGCCAAGAAGATAATGTGATTAAGTTCTAGGTTGAGTAAATATAACCTAAGTGAT
The DNA here is from genome assembly GCA_010015985.2 of Actinopyga echinites. NCBI lineage: Eukaryota > Metazoa > Echinodermata > Holothuroidea > Aspidochirotida > Holothuriidae > Actinopyga > Actinopyga echinites. The sequence continues at coordinate 3,894 of JAAAJZ020795457.1, read as the reverse complement.
ATGAAAATCAAACAGTTTCAGTGGTACAGTGCAATCCTTCAGTTACTACAGTTTATCATGTTTACAGGGTAGGGCAAGGAAACAGAAGAGTGTGAACAGAATGAAAGACTGAATTATTGAATTACTGGTTTCAAGTATGAAAGGAAGGCAGGGAGTTGTGGCACTAAAGTCTGTCATTCATGTAGTACCCTGTGAGTTGTGGATTGTAGATGTGACTTTGAACAGAGAGTTGTTGTTTAACTCCCTGCTTCCAATTGCACATGACCGCAAGCCTTTATTAGTTAAGTTTGTCTGGAAGTGATAAAATTCCAGCTTGTTTGACACTACTAACTGATTTCTCAGCCATCTCAGCCTCATTAACATAGTCCTCTGTCCCTTCAGGGCCGTAACTCTTTTTAGGAAGAAGTTCAAAGTTTTTGCGTGCAGTAGGTGACAGCCTGCAGGACTTTCCCTAAAGTGTCACTTTATACTAAAAGGTCTATACAAAAAAAAGAGTGAAATACAGAAGAAGGAATTTGAAGGTTCATTGTAGCTGTAAGTGATGACCTATGGCACAGGCGTCTACATCTCCTTGAATCATGAACATGTTAAACCTCCAGATTTGTAGGGAGGCTTTTGATGTAGAAGTGTTCATTCTCTTCTCTGCATTGCATTTTCAAACATCCCGTACTACCAACATCCTGTTTAGCAGGGTTTTCAGAATTTCCAGCGAGGCAACTGGCCAGATTTGACACCCACAGCGAAGAAGAAACTTGGATAGCCTAATACTAATATAAAGTGTTCATACGATATAAGCAGCAATGGAGCTGTTTGTTCAAAAAGGCAAAGATACTGCCCTCTACTTGTCTCATTGCTCCAGGAGAGCAGCTGTAACATGTTTTCTGTAAGCAGCTGTGTTGTAAAACAGCTTTATCCTTTCCACGCACATAGTTTCATGAGAACCAAACAATGTAATGGTGAGGTTAATAACCATGAAGTCAAACAATGATAATTGACCTCTATTCATATCTTCACTTCAGTGGTAGCTTTCTTAGTCAATCTTACTTCTTCAAAGACAAGTGAGTGAGTCACCAAGCTAGACAGCGACAATCACGACATGTCTGAAGCAGAAAATTTGTCTCTTAATTAGATCTAAGAAGAGCAAAACTTCTCATTAGGACAGGGCAGAGGGCTTTCTTTAGCAGTCAGTGCTGAAACATTAGGACAGTGCAGCAGTACTTAGGAACATTTTTTCAGTCAAACACATTTTCCTTGTTTTTTAAATATAAAGTGCCATTGTTTTCTCGTTTTTTCTTTTTTGGTTGATATAAATTTTCAGCTTTTTTAAAAGTAAAACTGAGGTTTTTTACCTATAAGATTATGATTAATACTAGAAAGTTCTCTTAAACTCCTCTCCCTTCAATGCAAATTTGTCAGTCATTGTAAACTGATATTAGTGAAGAAGAATAGGGCTTGACACAGCATAAAATGTAAGTAGAAGTTGCATTTGAATTTATAAACTGTATTGTGTATGTGAAGGGTCTGTCATCTCAGTCTTCACACGTAAGGCTATCATAGCAACGCTGTCGGGGTCAAAAGACACCATAGTTTACAACAGAGAAGTAGGTAGCATGTTTGTTGTAGATCACGCAGTGCCAGCCATACCACAGTGTAGGTACTGGTAGCCATGCATGGACACATAGCCAGAAGTGATGTGGCACCAAACATTCCCATAACCATGACAGTGTGCATAGCCCCCTTGTATTACATTCATACACTTTTGGGCAAACTGTATGAATGGTGGATGAAGATTTTCAAGTTGCTTAACAGGGAGCCAGTTTTCTCAGAGAAGGAAAGCAATTCTGCATTTTATGGGACATTAAAACTTTTGCTCAGTTTTATTGGAGCATTTATTGTTCTAAGGAAGGTGCACTGAATTTTTAGCAATTTTCTGGCCCCAGCTGGTATATACACATCTAGGTCACTTTGCTTGGCTTCCAGTGAATAGCCTCTTTTATAGTCAGTAAAAATTCTCCTTTATTGTTTTCGCCATATGTCAAGTTATTTTTCTTTTCATGTGGCTCATAATGTTTTATTTCTCTTATTGTTTTGGGAATGTTAAATGTCACCCCATTTGATAGCAACAAGCTCATAAAATAAAGTACAGTGTGACTATCATTGTGAATTTTATTAGTCTTTACAGCTTCAATAACCACAGAGTGAGATGAAAGCTTCAATATCATCCTTATATCTTTATTAAAATGCGAAATGGTTTGATAGCCCATCATTCTTGAAGATGTTTCCATAAAAGATGTTCCCATAAAAATATTCCTATTTGTAAATTTTACCTATCAAGATTGATGAATATTATATGTTTGTTCCTCTCTTTTATTTCAGGTGGACCTATTTGACTGCTTGACAAGATTTCAACGTAAGTTTATTAAAAATTATTTTTAAGGTTGCTTCATTGATATCTCATGTTGATCTAAGAATGCTGTTGGAATTGATTACCTTCCTCATCCCTTATTGCCACTCTTTCCTCCTTTTTGGCTATACTTAAGTTTGGTTTAAGGCATTTATGGATGAAAAGTTCCATATAAGATTAGAAAAATCAGCGTGAAAAAATGAGCTTAGTACCAGTCATGAGATAAGGTTATCCCGTATATTATTCATTCTGCCCGGATTGTGGTATTCCTTAGTAGCAATGTAGTTATTTACTAGTAGCAATATAGTCGTTTTCATAAGGGTTTCTAGGAAAGAGATCTGCTCTAAGTGAAGGTTGCTGGCTGCCCCCTCGAAATAATGATCACCCCTGAAAGTCCCACCTTCCTAAGAAATGAACTCTTCTTTGAGAAACGTTGCTGATACTTCTGCCATTTGAAATTTAACAGTGTTCAATAATTTGCTGAAGCTACCTCCGAAAATTATTCGTACAAAAGGCATAGTTACGGAAGTATTTTAAGCTGGTTGGTATCCTCATCAGTAAAATCAATGTAGTGCACCACCTCCCCTTCAAACTTGTCCCCTTTTAAATTGAAGGGGACAAGGCCTGCACCTACGATCACCACCACTGACTTCAAAATTTGTGGAGAATAGAACATTTCAATATTAGCAGAAGTGTCGCTTAGGAAAGGATTTCATAGCAATTACAGGAAAAATGTCTTAGAAGTTTCGTCATTCGTTCTGTATTAGGTAGGTGTTTCAACTAGTCTTCAACGGTATTTTCTACTTTTTCCTTTCAGAGAAAGAACAGTGTTGTGGTCAGGCGCCAGCAGGTAATCCCTGCAGAAAAAAATGTGAGAAGCTGTTCGACGCATCCTTACCAACAACACACATGTTGGTGGATGCTAATGTCAAGTGTACCCCTGGGTATCCTGAGGTGGTAGACTGTCTCACCAACTATACCAGTAGTGTCTTGTCAAGCGTCAACCCAAAAGACAGTGAGTGCCGTTATGTCATTCACTTCTCTAGTTATTAGGGCTGAGTCGGGTACCCGTCTACCCGGGTACCCAACAGAACATACGGGTACCCAAATCTAAAATTAACAAAACGGGTATCCGTCTTATGTTAAAAAAGTTGATTTGTATTGATTTAGTAGGCTACGTCTTAAAATTTATTTTACATCAAAACATGACAACCTTTTGTTCTGAATTCCATGAGTACTTAACTTAAATGTCATTTGGAGTTTTAATAAAAGTTTGCTTAGCCCTAGTGTTCTTCTCTCAAAAAAAGTGTATCTTGTGTTTGAACTAGTTCGCAATTTTCAGAATTCGTAAGCTTCGAGTACCCGTTACGTGATCAGGTAATGAAAACAGGTAGCCTTAATTAACAGGTAGCCTCAGCGGCCTTAATTGTTCACGCCCTTATAACATCCAGGCTTGACAATGGCAACTCCCTTTTGTACGGTATTTCCGA
>JAAAJZ020794358.1:0-10921 GCA_010015985.2 Actinopyga echinites | reverse complement strand
TCACAGACGTATGAGGCGGAGAAGGGGACATGGGTCACCGTGCCCCACCCAATTTTTGAACAACCCAAAATTCGGGCAGACTCTGTAGAGATTGTCTAAATGGGTAGAAATATTCGGGCAAAATCCCTTAAAAAATTTTATTGACTGTGAGCTCTGATCGCTCCTACTCGCTCTTCAAAATTTAGACAGCTGTGATCATCTCACCATTCCGCTTCCGCTTTTTAAAATTTAGAGAACCGTATTTAGTCTCACCCCCTTTTCCCGCTTTTTCAAAGTGAATCGCTCTCACAGGCCTCGAGATTCGGTCTTAAAAGTTGTGGCCCCCATCTGAAAGGTCGCATACGCCCATGGATGGTATTAACAGTTAACTACGGCATCGTCTTGGATTAAATTCACTCGAAATATGGTCGTTCAGCTCCACAGCTCGATGATATTTGTCAACTTGGATGCATTTCTCATAAACCTGTCTACAAACATTGCAACGGAGCTTACATGTGACAGAAATGAGAAGAGCCCGGCCGGAGCGACTAGACACTGATGGACTGTTTTCCTTGAGGAGCTGTCATACCCCTCCCCCTCAAGCAGATTTTCTAAGAAGACCATGTTTGTTGTAGGACTGGAAAGAGTAATTTTCGATTTTATTTGGAAAGGACGCCCAGATAAAGTTAAAAGAAGCACTTTGGTGAACAATATTGATGAAGGTGGTTTAAAAGTTACTCATGTTGATAGCTTTATCAAATCTTTAAAATGTACTTGCAGGTCCGACGTTACTGTTCTAGCACTGCGGGCCCATGGAAAAACTTTTTTGACATTTTTCCTTGAATCTCGTGGGTGTCGTTTCTTTTTCCAGTGTAATTGAGCAAAGAATGATGCTAAGTCTCTTGAAAATATATTTATACGTCAAGTTATTGAAGCTTGGTGCGAAGTTTCTTTTGCCACACCTGAAAATAAGTTCGGAAATGAGTATGTTTGGAATAACTATAATGTTAAAATTAATTGTAAAACTATCTTTTATGACAACCTTTACAAGAAGGGGATTATGAAGGTTATTGATTTTTTTTTTGATAGTGAAATAATATGTTTCCAATATTAATGCATTTTTTCTGACTCATGAAATGTGCCATAGACTATAGGAATATGGAGGATGGCAATGGGAAAGTGGCATGGAACGCAATTTAAAAATGAGGTTAGATAATCACACAAAGCACGAAGGTGTAATTGTTGAAATATTTGCATTCAAGGATGACGCCTTCATATACAGGATGACGTCCGTCACATTAAGGCGTAGTGCACGTATTCAATGTTTAACAAATCATGTGCAAAGTATTGTGTAAAAGTTTTAATTGCGTTGATCAAGACCTCACAAAATGAGGTTTTCAAAGGCGGGTGCTAAAGGGATATACGGAAGAACCATGCACCGTTGCACACTTTTGTCAAACATTCTACAGACTGTCATGTTGGCCTGTCATGTATCACTGGGATATTACTGTAAATTTACACTATGCAGCAAAAAATATGCAATACGTAACCCACACCAGTTGGGTGGGGCTCATTTACTTTACAGAAGCGAAAATTGCAAAACCTAATTATGGAAAAAGGAATTGCCATTTTAATTTGAAACAGGAGCTACGTTATTATAATTTTTGAAACGGTAAGGATAGAGTTTGACAGATGAAGATCTGTAATCCATTATTCGACCCCGCAACTGTAAAACAAAAACGATTAAACTTTTGAAAAAAAAAAAATTAGATTTTGGTGTAGTAGATGAGATTTTAAAGTTTGTCAATGAGACAATTGCCTTCTTCGGAAAAAAAAATGTCACCAGAACTTTCTCTTCTTAATTAGGACCGTTTTCAACCTTTTTAGAAAACATCACGTAGAAGAACTCATGTTTGTTCTCTAAATGTTTCATTTTAATCACCCAAATGTGTGAAAGTTTCTTTGCTAAAACAAAGAACTATTTTTTTTTTATAAAACCACCTTGACCAATTGATAGAAAGTAGTCAATTTCCTACAGTTTGTTAAAGTAACTTTAATCATCCGAACCGCACCATGCATATCTTCGCAACCGTCATTCGGGTCATGGCTCCGACAGGAAACCAGCAAGTGCAGCGTGCAGAGACTGCCGGTAGTGCGGACTATCATAGGAATCCTTTGTCAGATTTTGTTATAACTCATTAAGTCTGAATTACATCTGCTGAACAGGGTGATAACTATCTGTACGAGCGATGAGTCCAAAACGGTTTGGTTTTGGAGTAATAAGTAATACGGTTGGTGAAAACGAATGACTAATTTCTTACAGGTGGGCTGCAGGTTTTTCCCAGTTACGGGTACCTGAGGAAATGATTTAAACTGCTTAAAACTTTATACAGCGGAGGAAACGTAAACACACAAACCTTATTTCTTTGTTAACACTGCATGTAAACTGCACTTTGAGCGGAAGAGTTCAAAAACCTCTGAACGCGTACCATTGTATCATTACCATTGTTGATATTTCGATGTTGGCTAATTAATGCATTAACGACTAAAGGCTTTTCTATTTAAGCCTTCAGGAATATTATTTCAAATTACAGCATCTCAAAATACTGCAGCATGGTATAGTCAAAATACGTAAGCGAGTCTGAAAACTTTTGCGACAAATTTGCAACTTTAATTAAATTTGGAAACTTTTTAGGCTTTGTTCTGTTTGCGCTGAGATCCGGGTTAGAAGCAAAATAAAGATTCCGGGAGAACTTTTTATTCTTTACCCCAAAAAAGAGATTGAACTTTTGGGGAAACAAACAGGCTGCTTGTACTAAGCCAAAAATTTTAATGCATTTAACACACTCGGTAAGAGAAAGACAAATTTAAGAGAAAATACAGGGCAGATGGGATTAACAGAGTAGAATAATTACGACAACGCTAACTTTCACGTATCAAACTTTTTATCAACACCTCAAAACCGACAGAAACATGAAATTACTTTCGTTGTGCTTTAGTTGTTTGCAAACTTCTTCAGTTGCTCAAAATTAGAAATAAAATGCGACAAACACGTTGGGGATAATTTTTGTGTATTTCAACCATAGAATCTATTTTAATAAATATATTTACTTCATTTACCTATCACAAACTGCAAAAATTCTGGAATGTGGCCATATTTCTAGTTTAAAAACTTGTCGTCGAGGTGTAAGTCTGTGAGGAACATTTCGTAAAAAAAGTAGATTTTACTTCAAAACTTTTTGTCACAAGCAACTGTAGAAAGAAAATTGTAAGAAGGCAAGAGATAACATTTCCCCCTCCGCTGGGTTTTATTTAAACTGAAATCAGTGTAAAAACCTCGATTTGAAAAAAATCTGGAATTAGGAATAGAATACAACTTCATTTAAAGAGAGAAATGGGCGGGAGCATCGGTTTGGGAGGGGGATTCGTTCATCTTACAAAACTCTTAAGAGATTCATGTACTTTATTTTCGGCCATCCTTCCAATTGGCTCTGTTCTTTTCCATCTGCTCATCTCAAAAATGCATTAGGCAGTGTGATGCAAAACGGAAGAGAAACACTTTTCGAAGACTAATACCACATGACTTCTAACGGCGTGTTTCAATCGAATGAATTCATCTACTCTTACGCACTTCAGTTTTGTGTAAGATGCATTTTATCCAGAGTTTTCAACTTTCTTGTCAAAGTGTAACTCTCTAAGGACCATTTAATAAAAAAGTAAACTGTACAGGAAACTTGTTTTTCCACACTCCCACTTAAGAAGCACAAACGTTCAGTTAGATGAGAAAGACGAAAGAAAATAATTGATCAGTTTTCTGTTCGGTGCCCCTCTGATCAGATTCGGTTCAAATTTGACCAGACCTTTTTTAGAGTGTGAGATTCACCTGCATAAAAATCACCTTAAAACCTTCCATTTGAAAACCTGTGGAGAAGGAATATGCCTTTTAAGCGAGAGACGGGTGAAAGAAGAGGAAGGTATGGTTAGATTGGGAAATAAAGCTGGGGTGAAAAAAATCGTCACATTAAGAGTTGCACTTAGTGAGAGGGGGAGGGGGAACTCCTTATGCAAATAGCTCCAAACAATATGGCGCCTCCGTGTCTTTAATTTTGGGACAGTGTAAAGTGCCCGAAATAGCGGTTTTTACGACTTGCAAAGAAAGTCTTGGGCTATCGTAAATTCAATAAAACTATCCATTTGAATTTGCATGAACGAAGAATTTACGATGTCCATGTACCTTCATGATTTGAAATCAGTCTTTAATAATTCGACAAAAGTCATAACAAAATGGACCAGGAACTAAACGCCAGCTGATGACAACAGGAGATAATTTCATTCTATCTGAACGACAGTTACACTGTGTACTGCAAAGGTTACTAAGTAGACCTTAGTCCCATTAGTTGTAACGTTAAAATAATCTCAGTTCATTTTCTTAGATCATTGAAAACTTCATCCAATAAACTGCAATGCATGATCTTCCTGCTGGCGACCAAGAATACCCTAGATGTTTGGTAACAATCCTAAATCATGCACAGTACCACTGGATGAAGGCTTTTCAAGATTTCAAAGAAAATGTTGTTATCTGTGTAATTTTCTGTAGGTTTGTATCATATCAGGTGAAACGATTCCTTAATTCGCTTAAGGGTTTGGAAGAATTTGCAAGAAATATGCTTGTTATTTCAATGCACACTGCATGTAGACTAACATTCATGTAATGTGAAGTAGACCTGCTTAACCATATCCACACCGTAAGTGTAAGAAACTTCAATCGAATTACATTTTTCATATTAGGCTGCGAAAATGTGAAGTTACAATTGCACAAAATTAATCTTAGTGTAATGATTCAAATAGATGAAGACGAGAAATCAGAGTGTATCAAATAATAGGCATAAATCTAATCCGGGTGACTAGTGAACCTGCCCTTGTTTTGACTTTATTTATTCTGCTCTTTAATGGACTATGTTTCCTTCAGAAAGACATTTTCATGCCTAATTGATTCTAAGAGGCGGCAAATAAACAAACGTTAAGATTATTGACATTACTTTTACTTGATAATACTAAATATCCAGGAAAATCGAGAAGACGCGTTCAGCAGTATTTCAACTTGAGACTATCATTTACAGTGCATTCCGAAACGAAACTGAACACCGTCTATATTTAGATAACGTATTAATAATGATGAATGTAATACGTGAAAAAATTGTAATGCATGGAAACAACCTGTTGGCAAAACACATTGGTTAGAAATCAATAAACATATCGTGCAAAATTCGCCGTAGGATCGGCAAGGAAAAAGCTGCATCAGAACTAAAATTTGTGTTTTTTACAGACCCTCATTGGAACAAAAGTCATTACCAATATGCTGTAAATATACTTCAAAAGTGTTATGTCTTGGTGCAACTCATTGCTATGTTGGCTTTAAGTTTTACCTACAGATTTGCTAAATCGTGGGCCTGGTTATTCTCTTGCCCCCCCCCTCCATACATATATATAGCGATAGATGTAATGGGGTTTTCACTGATGTCCACTTTTAATTTTAAAACCTTGAAGTATGTGCAAATTTGATCTCTTCAGTGTCAAATATAACTTTCCAATTTGCAAGGGGATTTTTATAATCAGTAAATATTTTTATGATCAGTAAATATTACACAGGGGCAGCCGCAGGTAACATACCTTATTAAGAAAAAAAAAAACAGATTCCCACGAAAAAAATGTATGAATGAAAGAAAAATGGAAAAACATTAATAGCAACCGACCTGGTAGGAGGGATGTTGGGATGCACTGGGTATTGTGGCCGGATAGTGATGCAGGACTGCTGAAGTACCGCCGGAGGAGCCGTACAGGGAATGTTCCATTGTCGTTCCGAACATCTTTCAACTTTCCGCTGACTTCAATGTATTACCTTATTTCGTTTTAGTTATTCAATTCACTTTACTTCTCAAAAATAATGTTGGAAAGCCCTCATTGCTTCGTCGTGTACTCAGACTGATGTTAAATGTTTACTCCCTTTATGATAGATCACGTAGACGTATTAATTATCCTTGCAAAGATTGTTTTACTTCAAAATACAGTTTAACAGTTTTTGTCCGAAAATAAACGAGTTTGATGTTGCTCCAAAAGACACATTAGGAATTGCCTCGTGACAAAGAAGGCGAGGTACAAAAAATATACTTTTACTCTGATCGGGCGAGAAGCTTCCCACTTTTCGGCAATTCATCAAAGTGAAATGTTCTCTAGGCAGCTTCTAATCAGTCAAGTATGTTGATGGCTATTCCAGACACAGTTTCATTCAGAAACAGTAGTAATTAAGAGAAGTACTTCTCATTCATTGATCGCCTTGCTTTTAATTTTGTTTACTTTGTTACGACGATACTACACTCGGTAATTTCTTGTAATATCTATTCGAAAGTAAACAAAAGTGCACTTCCGACAAAAATTGCTCAAACTTTTTTAACTTTCGAAACGTCAAGTTATACAGTTTTTCTCGGCGTTGTTCACCGTTAAGCTGGGCTCGCGTTCCAATTTATGGATTTACTACTTCCCCGAGACATCCTTGTTAGTAAAGTAATTCGCGTGTTTGTGTTTCGGCGATGGTTGTACGTACACGAAAGAAAGTGTGTAACCCTGACCGAGGCAATGAATGAATGACGTAGATGCTCCTGCGCACCCGAGTGATCCTTTGTTGAAAGAGCTGTCGCAATCCCACGAGCAGTCGGATAGGTGCGCGGTGTACGAAGGGAAGTTGTAGAGTGTAATCAACCGTGGTGCTTACCTACAAAAAATAAGAATTATTCGCCTATTGTGTTGTTTGTTTTACTGGTAAAGCAAATTCGGGCACCGATGTGAAAAGTATACAGGAAAGTGATAGTCATGTTCCGTCTTCAGCACTATACGCCTTTATTTAAATAAACGGTTTTGGCCGTTTCATAGCGAGATCAGCCTGAGTACAAAAATATGTTGAAAATTATGGAGGCTGAGAGGTTGGTCAAAATCAGTTCCTTGTCCCTACCTCGCTCGAGGTCATTACGTCTTCTTGTAGCATGCAGATTCAGGTTTTCTTTGGCAGTTTGTTTCAATCTGCAAAACTCATACAAAAAGTATGTTTGAATAAATTTCTGTAGCAGAGTCATACATGAGAGTCTGACTTAAATGTAATGTTCAAAGTTTCATAATTTTAGCCTGAGACGGGTGGTGAAGCTACTTAACTTTATGTGTACCTTTGCTCAGTTTCAGCTTACCGTTCCTCCTGAATTTCTACTCCTGAACGAAACGAGGATACCCTGATCATAACTTTGAAGTTAATCACGAATTGCTTGAGGATTTCTTCCTTTAAGTGGGCGATCTTTGAGTTAGCGATGGCTGTGTTTCAAGTTTAAGAGATGAGGCAATCTAATGCCGTATATTACACGTGACGCGGATGTAATACACTTTTCGTGTTCACATCTTTTGAGCCACAGCAGTTTCCTTTGAAAGAAACTTATAGCGAATAATCAGTAAGTAAATTAGGCCAGTTTTGTCGGTACTTCTTAAAGATAATGTGTAAGTATATGAAATATACAGCCAAAGTAAATTTCGAAGCAATAATTTTGTCACTTACTGGTAACATATGTGAGTGATAACTTACCTCTTATGGACATACCGCATTGCCATATTTTGTTTGGAAGGCAGAAGTAGGAAATGAGAGGTATTTACTACGAATCGTAAGAATATCGCATTCTAATATCTCTCAGTTTCAAAAAATTATATCGATTGTTTTTACAGCGAGCAGCTTATTCTGAAAATGTGAGAGAATTGTTGCAATTTTACTACATTAACATGAGTTGAATTCATAAATATAGGACGATAAAAAAATCAAAATCAAACGTATTGCCCTGTGTACACGGACGGTACTGTTTATTAAAGAGCGACCAGAATAGACCAGACTCCTCATTCTCAGCCTAAAAGATAGAAGCTTCTCCTTCCACCCATGACCCATGACAATAGTGTGGAAAATACGTTAGACTATGTTGCACGTATGACAGTTCCTCACAACAAACCCTCTCCACATGCCCCTCTCCAGTTCTTCTCATGACAAAGAAAACATATATATTTTCAAGTTTTCTTCTTTGGCATTAGCTGAACAAAAATTCACAAACTGAAAAATAAATGAATGGTTAGGACAAAGTCTCAAACTTAAACGTACGTAAATTTTGTGTGAGAATGCTGTTGTAATAAACTGTAAAATGCTAAGTGGGAGAATATGTATTAGACAGTTACCAGCAAGTTACTACACTAAAGCGGTGGCGCTCTGTCAAAACCGATTGTTAAAGCCGATTGACCGTTTAAACTTGGCTCCAGTCCACACCCTTCGGAAAAAATGTTAAGTTCGATTAAGGAAATGATGTAATTTAACCACCAACGGTCAAACTTTGGTTTCACAAACCTAAATCTTAACACCTTTTAGATGACTTTGCCGCTTATGAATGAAGTTTGTGTAAAATGGCCCGTTTCCTCTTAGAACCTCTAGAAGGCGGTGCAGCATACCATTGTGCTGATTAAGGCGGAAATCCTCAAGTAACTTGATGAATGCATGACATTTAATACACGTAAACAAAACTTTTAAATGTTCAACGTGGATGTCAGGGAATTTTTCCCAATTAAAGTCACATTTACTTGACTCACACCTTTTTAATACCCTCTGCGAAAATTTCAAATTAGTTCCTTTGTAATGCAAATGATCTTTCCTAGGTGTCTTTAACATGATAGAAGTTAGCAAGGCATTTATCGTGGTTAGAGTTTCAATCTTACTGGTTGTTCATTTGGAAATTGACAAACTTGGATGCCTTCTGCCATTGTTAGATCTCGTGAAGCAAAACATAAAGGCTCTGAAACCATGGTTAACGTAGAAAAGAAAGTCCGTAAGTAGGCGTGCAATAAAATTGAATTATCAATATTTATTTACAAATTATGATGATTAAATTATGAAGAAGACTGTTCTTGAAGTCCCGGTCGATCCTGCAGAAGAAATAAATCATGTTCAGGTTGAGGAAACCATCTTAATTCCATGGTTTTAAATTCCAGTATCTGTTTGCAACCAACAATCACGTCCCAGTGTTTTCTTTAATATTTTTCATCTGGAGACTACTTACATTTTTTATGCTTACTAGGCCAGGTAAGTCACCAGCAACGTCATCTAAAGATAACACCCTCCATGCCTTAGTTAAAGAAAATTTGGATTAACTACATTTGATGAAACTAGAAAGCTACTATACATACACTACTATTGTCACTACCAAGCTTACTCACTGTTTTTTCCTATGGATAATTTTTTCTACATCTGATATAAAACATTGCTTTGTGGCGTTTTTGGTGTTGTACCTATTTGAACTGTTCACAGAACGAAAGAGGACAATTGCAGATGAATAGCATCGAGCATGATCTTATTTTCAGCATGGAAGTACCACTTGGGTTCCATGCCTTTAGTTAATTAACCGGTTTATAAAAGTGGAATGTGTCTAGAAGCTATCTTAGAGTTTGCGTTCCACCCTTTTAAGAACCGAGAATGTATTCGGGGATGGGAAGTAACGGGTTACAAGTAACGCCGTTACTGTAAAGAGTTACATTTGCGTAACGGGGTGGAGTAACGAGTTACATTCTAAATTGTAAAACGGAGCAAGTAACTAGTTACAATTCTGCGAGAAAGGAACTGGGAACGTCGTTATATATTAGTCCTGTTACTGTCTCGTTAACAATAGCCACAATGGGGAGTGGACCCAAATTAGATTTTATTTTGACGAAGGTTAGACTTTCAAGGCAAGAAAAGAGGCTGAGTTGGAGGTTGGAGTCACCTGAGAAGAAACAAACGTTGCTGTTATGTCATACGTTTTGCATATGTGTGCAGGTATTTCATATATATTTTAGATTCAGTTAACTGAAACTTTATAAATCTTTTGTTTAAAAATGTATCGTGGTAAACTGGAAAACCATTCCATTTTATCACTGCAACCACACTCGTCATCTTTCTCTCTTTCTCAATATCCTTCAACCTCTGTCTTGCGAAAAGATTGTGACGAATTTCCATACTCTAACACTTTTCAATTAAAAAAGATCAACTGACAATCCATAAGTTTGTAGCAAGTTACAAAACATGCAGCAGGTCCATTTGGTCATATGCAACGCATACACAAAATAGCATTCAGAATCAAGATACTACCATTCTCATCTATAACATTTACCCCAAATAAATCATATCTACGTAATGCTGAGCGAAGGGTGAACAACCTTTGTAATAAATCCATAACACGGTGTAAGGCCACAAGTTAGGAGCAGCCCCACGCAGAGTTTCCCGAAAGGAATTAGCCTTATTCAATGAAGTCGATTCAACAAGGCGCCTAAGGGCGAAGCCTCATAGTTGAGTATGGGGTCTTTCCCAGGAAACTTTTGAAGTTATACAGAGTTAGGTGCCATTTCCTCCCATTTGTCCCTTGAAAAAGGAACCCAAAGACATTTTTGAACCGCCCATTGCTTGGCGTTGTGACCACCCTTCAACTTTCGGAGTACGAATAGCCAGTAATAATTCATGATCATGTGTCCGTTGAAACGGTATAAGTTTGAGCCCTTGCGATTTCACTTCATTTGACAATCACGTACCTGCTAGCCACAACCTTAGAGAATATCAAACGTAGAACATATATGTAAGTTATAAAGAAACAGGGCCCCACATTTCAACAAAACGAAGGGTCTATTTGTTTGGGAGTCCTGAAAGCATGCCCGTATAGCTAGGATTTCATTCCGGTGACCTGGAACATTCTTGGTGGCTTCAGGTCCTGACATCTCAGCGGCGCCGAAGGCATTGCAGAGGCACACAACTTTCCCCTAACGTGGTGGTGTCCCTCTTCAGGGCCACAGGTAGAGTCCAGGAGAATCGCGCTATGGGCATCCAGGGGCAAAGCTCTGTGGTATTTCT
>JAAAJZ020793251.1:0-10923 GCA_010015985.2 Actinopyga echinites | reverse complement strand
CAACTGAGATGAATTAAAAGTTCATTTTTTCGGCGCGCTTCGCGCGCTCCATCATAGATACAAATACAAATTTTCGGCGCGTTTCGCGCGTACCTGTCACAAGTGCCTGTCCTAAAATTATAGCTCGTAGTGTAGTTTATGTGTAAGTCTTGTTCCTAGGCCCAATGCAATCCCAAGTTCTCAACCATCATACATATTCCCCACCCACAACCCCCTGCATCATCAAATAGTTCGGACTCTATAGTCCGAGTAAGAGTAGTACACACCAAATGTGACTGAAAAATATGCTTGACCTGAATGCATCGCTCCCTGCGACACCCTTGCTTGGTGCTCTTCGTTTTGACAGTCGCACTCATAGTGGAGTAACTCTATTTACCAAAAAGATTTTCAGATTCAGATTTCAACAACAATTTATTCGAGTCATTGTTAGCATAACATGCAATCAAAGTATACATATATAAAACCTAATGATAACACACATCTGAAAATAAATGACTCAGGAGGAACTCAGAGAAAGCTCCGCAGAGCTTGTAGCATGAGTCCCCCTTTAACAACTTTTACAAAAAAGGGGGGGCATACAGCAAGAATAAGCCAAGCAAGAAAAAAAAAGAAAAGAAGAAAGTCACCTATGGTCGTCCATAAGTGAAGTCTCAGGATATTCCAAATGAGTCCAGAGAGTGACATGTAATTGCAGAAGGGAGGGACTTCCAAAAGGTAGGACCAGTTAGAAGAAGTTAACCTTCATGAGGGGGTAGAAATAGAGTTCCTAGCACGAGTGAGATGAGAATGGGTTTAATAACGAAACTGAAAAGTGTATCTAAAGCTGTTAGGAAGAATGTTCTTAATCCAGGAGTACATAAAAATACCAATTTGGTAACGATAAATATCAACTTACAGAGAGAATATTTAGCTTAGCAAAAGAGGCGACGGCAGGTTTCGACCGGTTGGAGATAGAGTATAAAACGCCGAGCTCTTTTCTGGAGAATTATCAGAGAATAAATCTTAGAGCAGTAGGTACCACCCCAGAAAAGAGCACGATAACATAAGTAGGGATTAACCAAAGTATGTAATGTACACAGTAACAAGTATCTTGCGAGGGAGATGATGAAGCAGACGGGCAATGATTGCAACATTCAAATGGTCTTAGAAATAGACTGAACTTGTAGTCATTCCAAGTGAGATGTTTGTCGATCAAAATACCGAGAACTTGACAGAATTACTGAGCAGAACTTCAGTCCCACAGAAATCAATACTGCGAATAGAAGGGTCGGACAACCTATTAGGAGTAGAGGAGAGGATTGAAGCAGTTTTGCTCACATTAAGTAATAACTTACGCAAAACCAATTAACAGAAGTGATGTGATTTCCTCACTGTGACATTTACTGACCAGCTTAGATTTTTCTTAAAAGTTTATACCCAATTTTAGACTTTCACATCCCATTTTGTTTCTTCATTTACTTTAGGAACATCCCCTTAGCCAGTGAATCAAAGTTTTTGATGTGAAATGAAATTTCCAATGGCAATGCAAATACTGAGAATTCTCTAGCACCTCAATGGAAGACTGCAATACACAAAAGTAGTGTGAAAAACAGAGAGTACAATTCATTGACCATGGAAGGAACATCTGAGTCTGCAAAAAGGAAGGTTGTGATCCCTTCTGTGTGTGTCACAGAAATGGATAATATTCTTTTAAAGGGGCTTCCCTGCTGAAAATTCCAGTCAATAACAGGTAATTGGTGTCGGGTTTTAACAGGTACCTGACAAAACCTGTTAAAATCAGGAGAAAATTCCAGTCAAGTAACAGGTAATTGGTGTCAGGTACCTGACAAAACCTGTCAACCTCGAGAAAATTCCAGTCAACTAACAGGTAATGCAGTCAACTAACAGGGAATTGGTGTCAGGTACCTGACAAAACCAGTTAAAACCCATTAAAAACCCAACAAAACCCGACAAAGCCCAACAAAACCTGACAAAACCTGACAAACCAGTAACAGGTAGACTGGAATTTTCAGCTGGGCAATGGAAAGTTGCAAAGATTGTTCTTTTTCTTCCCAGATTTACTAACTATCAAGAACTGTGTGTGACAGAAAGGGTAGTCCTTTACCCTCTAGGGTCTTGGTTGGTGTCCTACAGTACTCTGTCTGTACTTGTTTTAGCACACACAGTACCATAGAATTTGGTTTTTAGATTTAAGCTATAAACTTAAGATGAAAGTGGCAAAACAACCTCAGGCTTTTGAAACACTTATTCCATCAATACAGACTTCTTATGGCTATTTGATCACGAAGGCCCTTGTTTTCATATTCTAAAAGATGAGCCATACTGAAATGAAAAGTAGTACACTTATATGCTTGCAATGTTTTCCCATGTTTACATTTTAAAATTTCCTTCTATGGTTCTTTCAAATCCAGCTTACAAGTGAAAGGAATCATTGTTATGATGGAATGCTGACCTATCATGAACTGTACACTCAGCAATTCACTGAGTTCATCTACTCTCCATGACCTCACCCAGGCTTCAACAAATTTGTTTTTTTTATTACTTGTCCATCGGGCTAGCGGTTTCCAAAGTATGCTTGGCCACATGAATATGCACTAGTCCACGTCTAATCATATAGTAGTAGACTTTGAATTCCTATGTGAAGAAGTCTTCCCAGCTGCTTACAATACTGAGCAGTTCACTTGTCCGAGTGATCTTTTACTTGCCCCGGACGGTCGGGCGGGGGATTTGTCGAACCCTGCCTCCCACTCCTCATCGCCATATGTCTGTTAGGAATTTCATGTTCTGCCACACAGTTTGCATGTATGTATGTATAGAATTTAAGGCTACAGTACAAACAGTTCAAGTTATCATCCTTTCTATCAAAACTAGACTTGAAGCAAGCAGGAGTACAGTGTAGGCCATACTGTAAGTCATAGCCACACCTTGAAGAGACTCAAAAGTTTGCTGAGTTTATTATATAGGACAGGGGCCAGGGGGTAGGGAAAAGAATTGATGTTACAGTAAGTACAATTGGTCTGGGAGGTACAATGTTTAAAGTGGTCAAAAATGGAAATGAACTACCTGTTGAATGTACATTGCTGAGAAGGCTTTGTAAAGTCTACCAGTTGACAGTAACAATAGTAAACATTGTTGAAGTTTTTGTTAGAACTTAACAACTTTGACCATGGATTTCTTTACATACTACAGGGATCTTAGCCTTATAAAAGATGGTAATGTAATGCTAATAAACTTCCAATCTAATTTCCCATAAAGTAAACTTGTTTTAAAACTATATGTAACACATGTGCTTGTTTTAGCATTTAAAGCTACAAAATGCATTGGATTGTGCAGTACTATAGAGTACTGTAGGTGTGGAAAGAAAACCATTGTTTTCATTAATTATACCATGCTGTAGTCAACTGTCTCACATGCTTGCTTGAGGTTTACTTAAGTTTTAATAGAAAATACGATGTTTTCAATGGTTCTCTGAGTATCAAGAATTAATTGTGTATTAGCCTCAGTAACTTCTGCCTGAACCATGTCCACAGAAAAATTCCTTTATTCTATGGAAAGTTTTTCATCTGGTGGATATTCAGTTTGTGTCAAACAGTAAACCCCTAATCAGTTGGTTCACTTTCCTTACATCATGCTCATATACGTTAGACCTCTCATTGGAGTGAAAAGTATGTAGTGTTGTGGGTTTCGATCTTTTGTACCCTATCTATTCCCAGTAAAAGATTTTGCTTTCAGTGTTTAAAAATGCTACCAGATTTAGTACTGTACACTTGAGAGCTGAGTCATGCTGTACTACTACTCAACATTGTTAAAAACCTTATGACTGCTCATTACACTTTTGTGCAATATATACTTACTCCTGCTCCCCTTCTCCAAGTACCTTAGAAATGAATGGTTTACAAAATCCCAGTTCTGGCCGGAACTTTTTAAGTTCCGGCCAGTTCCGGTTCTGGCCGGAACCAAAAATTCAGTTCCGGTGGACCCGTACTGTTAAGGAGATTTGTTTTAAAAAGTTGGGAAAAGGTGAAAAATAGTGCAGGGTGAATATGGCTATTTTTACATGAGTGTTGGGTGTTATACATGTGTGCCGGGGGACATTAACCAGCACTGTCCAGTGTGAGCACATTCTTTTTAACTGAAATCTCATTTGTGATTTACTTAGTGACTTAAACTTACCAGATTTGTTATTTTTTTCCTCTACAGGTGCAGGTCAAGGTGAGTTGCCCATGTTCATTGCTTTCAACTTTTATAATAAGTTTTCATGTTTAGTATGTACAGCACTATGGTGTAGTGACATGACTCAGTCACATCATGGCACACCATTCTTAAATTCAGAATTTGGAAAAGCTGCATCAGAAATGGCATGACAAAAATGACAAAATTGAAAAATAAATTTGTTTAGGTGTACAAACTTCATGTACCACCAAACCTTCTAAAATGCAGTCTGGCCAAATGTAGCCAGTTATAATTGGGATTACCACACCGTAGTAGACTTTGCAAAGTTTTTCTCGGCAAATTCAGTCCCCTTCCCTTTTTTATGTATTTTTAGATGTCCTTACAATCTACAGACAGGTACACCCAGGCTAGTGTTTGCCCATCCTAGAATACATATGTACCCATTCTGTAATTGTGTCCTTCCTGTGATCACATTTCCCAGAAAGTACAGTAGTACTCAATGAGCACAGTAAACATTCTCCTGCAAGAGCAACAAATTACAGATGGTAGTGGGAGTGGGATCAAGACAGGGAGTAAAATCCTCTGAGCAGCCTCCAAGCAGACTTTGCAGAGTCTAGGGCAGTGGTTCTTGACTGGAGGGAAAGTTCCCCCCGGGGGAAACTTTCACAATCTTTTGGGATCTCAGGGAAAACTTTTTGGCGGAGGTAAAGCACAAATTTGCATCGAAATTTAGAAAGTTTTGAAGTTTTTTGAACTTTTAACCCCTTCACTGCTGATCGTGTACACAAGCATCGTCTGTGCTGTCTGGTCTGTGCTCAACACATAGATACAATGTTTTGAAACCTCCCGCACTCAGTGTACAGAATCGCTAGATACACTATATTTTTCAAGGTGGGAACAACATGAGTGGCTGATTGGCAAGGGGGAACAACTGCGCAGAAAAAGGTTAAGAACCACTGGTCTAGGGCCACACTAGCTTCAAGCAGTAACAATTAATAATTTTTCTTTTTTTTTAAATGTTACAATCTGCCATTTACCAGACACAACATACTATATTCTGCGCAATCAGGAACATTTCTTGCATACAAGTAATTTTTCATTACATTTCAAAGATACCAAAATGACAAGCTACGACATATGATTTTTTAGGATTTAAATACATGTATCCACTATTAATTTTTCACTATGATTTTCCATCCATTTTCCTCTCCACTGCAAGTACTGTAGAGCAGTATACAGTCACATGATAAACTGTCCTCCGTATATAAAAATACAGGGTACTGTGAGTTTCAACACCTTGGCAAAACATAACATAAACCAAAACTTTATGTGAATATGAATGAGAAACTGAATGAAGGACTAAATAAATAATAATTGAACAAAATGAATGAATAATTTATGAATGAATGACTGAATTTCAATATACATGCCCTTCCAAACAGTGCCAATTTGCCCAGGCTAAATGAAGTGACCGTAATTAAAGTCATTTCCATAATATACTTTCTGCCGTCTTTGAAGTGCACACCACAAACCACGCATACAGTAGTCGAAGCATTCTTGCTATTATTCAGTTTTCCCATTGTTACATGACAAACCCTCATAAAGAAAGTACTATGTACAGTATAATGGCGTGATGTACCAACCTGATGGCTATGTTCTGAGACAGCCATCCCTCATTTGCATAACAAACACCTCCTGTAAGTGCCAGGGTACAACAAAAGCCAAAATAAAAGAAATAACGAAAATGCTACAGTCCAATTAGTTAAAAACAGTGACAAGTCTTATTGCAATTCTGACAAATTTCATTTGCAATAAAATTTGATGATGATAATAAAACTTCGTTGAACTCAGACAGGAAGCATTTAAGGATAACAAATGAGTTTCAACAGAAGTTTTTAGATGCAGTATTAATAAATTTACTTTACAACAAGATTAATCAGAAAATGGAGAATGAATTGAACGGTGTTCATGCAAAGTGCTTAAGTTCATTGTACTATGAAAGTACATTCTGTCTCAATTCTTATTTCAGATGCCTGTTTTTCTCTGTTTTTTTTTTTTTTTTTTCCTCTCGTTTTTTTCTGACTGTGTTTTTGTTGAGTACAGCTGATATTCAAACACAAGGACACCAGTACCAATCAAAAGAATTAATGGCCAGTAAGTACTATAAAGTACATAAAATCCAGAAAATAATCACATTTAAGTAAACATGTACTGAAGGATGAAGTCACTATGAAGGCCTAAGATGTAATTAACATATGACTTTTTGTAAATCATGTATTTTTTTCATCAATCATGCTGATAAGAAAAAAATGTGCTCGTTTGAGATTTTTAGCTTAATTAACAAAAAAAAAACATTATTTTAATGTAATATCATACAATAAGTTGCCTCATAACAGACTGATGAACCATCTTATTCATTCCATACATGAAACATGTCTACCCAAAAGTTAAAACATCTAAAAAAAAGGCCACAAACTTCAAAAAGCTTTACAAGAGGTGAAAGCACATCTTCACTCAAATGTGTCAAAGAATGAGGGCGGAACTGCCCTCCAGATTTATCTGATAAACTGGGCCGTTAGCTTTACCAGCTGGTACATTTAAGTACAAACAATCTGGGTAATACATATTTAAACAGCCTAAAAAAAGGAGATGAAAAGTGACACAGATTTAACAGATGTGCGTAATTATATCAATACTTCCATTTAAATAGTGCCCTGCAGAAGGTGGATATAGCGAGGGTTTCCTAAACATATTAGGAAACAAAATGTACCCTGACTGAATTACAAATTGTAATGAATTTTAAAAACTTCAAGATTATTTTCTCCTTCTTCTGACTACAGCTGCCAATGGAACAATCGAGATTTTTTAAGGACTACTGTAGTTATCGCAGACCACGACTAACAATCGATTTTGCCCACCCGATGGACGTGTATTACTCCTGCACCCCCAATACCAATGTCTATGAACTTTCACAAGGATAATCAGTCAAACTGCATACAGATTGTACGCTATTAAAATTCATGTATACGATTATGAAAAAACACAAATTCATAAATATTCAGCAAACCATCTCATGCTAGCTTTAGTGTGGCCTGGTTCGCCCTGCTTACGAATCAATTAAAAAGCTCTCATTGAGTTTGTGTGTACGGGTGTACTCGCAGCTAGAAGGACATTCTGGTTGTGAAGGACCAATCAGGAATGAGCTGGTACATGTTTATTTACAAATCTGAACCCATGGTCAGGAGAGAAGTAAGACTCTTTAATTTATGGGCTGGACAATCTCTGTCATAGCAGGGAGTTCGAATATTGGCTCCGTGGTCATAGTTTGCAATAGGGTATGTATACTGTAGAGAAGCAGTACATGACCAACACCTGCTACAAAGGTAACACAGGATTAGACTTTGATGATAATTTCCTAGAAAGTGAACTACTACAATTGCTTGTTGTGACTACTTTCTACGTACTGCACCTGAAAAAACTTAACTGTAAACATCATAACACTAATTGTCACTCAGCAATCTTTTTTTTCCTGAAATTCGGTTTTTATTTTCAGGATTTTTTTCCGTCTCTGCTTTGCATTGAGTGCATGTTCTTTCTAGTGAATTTCATGTTCTGAAAGTGACTGTACTGCCATTTGAACACTGGTATGTTTATATTCATGGCATTAACAAATATTCTAGTACCTTGACATTTCTTAACTTACTGAATTTCATCGAGGCTTTCAGCAAACTTAAAAACTTTGGATAAATGTCATATCCCACATTTTATCACAATTCTATAACCTTAAATGCACTGAGAACCAATCAGCAAAGCTGACATTCAAATATTTGATACTTTGATGTTAACAATGTTGGACTTGGTGCTTCAGCCATTCACTGCGTCTGCATGATCGATGAAGACTATTAAAATCACATCTACACAGCTCTAACGCATTGCACATACAACCTTTTTATAAAGTATGTCTGGGTATCTCATTACCAGTGTTTTTAAAAGACAAACCGACAGACCGTTTTCTTCAGGAATGGTCTCTATTTTCCTGCAAACTCGAAGGATAGCCAATTAGAAAGGCAATGTACCATGCAGCTCCTTCGCTAAAACTGGCGCCTGAACATTTTAACGTCTCCCTCTGTTGTGAACTAAGGATTCTTACAAGTACTCCAAAGGTGTTCATTACAAACATTTTATCAAAATTCAGACGAACTCCCTCAAAAGCTTATCAAATTAAACAAACATTCTGAGGCAAAACCATCCATTTTTGAGGAGAAAAATATGACAAAATATCCTGCATTGGCAAGGTAGACAGTGACAACATATCTTTTCCATAAAACATGCTCAATTTGGAGAAACAACAACTTTGGATGTAATAAATGTTTGGAAAACCCAGGGGTGCAAAACAGTTTAGGAAATCAATAACACCATCTGCTCACAGTACAGTAGCAAGATGAAATATATGGTTGTAGAAAACAATCATGAAAACTTTTACGATGGGCTTAGTAATTTTTTGTGAAGACGGGCAACTTTCTTTCAAAACACTAATAGATAAAGGAGAAAAAAGTGAGCTACATCAGATATATTCTGAGGTTAAAATTTTATGTGTGAATGTTTCTGTCAATGAGCTTCTATTGTGAAATTTCCGTTTCAGAAAAATTCAGTCTTTTATGCAAAATTTAACAAATTTTGTCCTTCCAAAGGGTCACATTGCTGGAATAAATGTCTGCATGGCTCATCTGTGGGATACTCCAAAACTTAACTGGTTTGGGTATTCGGTAACACCCGACTTACCTGTCTCCCACACTGGGTGTAGTGAATACACAACAACCTTAGCTGTTCAATTCTTTATGATTAAACATTGACTCAAACTCAACAGAATATTGTATTAGGACTTTAAATAGGTGTCTCAAGTTGGGATTCCTGAAACTTGCTACGTCAGACATTGTAAGGCTCAAATATTTGCCAGTTTTTGTCATGTTTTCTAAAAAGGAAAATGAATTGAATCTCCGTGTGGTTACACTGTCAATATTTCATGTGGTTTTCAGAGGGCTCGGAAAAACGATACTAGTACAATTACTCGGTTACCGTCACACGGTGGCACACATGGTTTTGGTACAAAAATCCACAATTACTGACTTTTTCACAACATTAAACGAGTTTGATTGACTATGGAAGATTCTGTAAGATTAAGATGATTGAAGTCAATTGACGGAGGAGGGTCGCAAAACGCCTGATTATTGAAGACTAATTCTAGTGAATATTTGAAGATGAATAAAAATAATTTCTCACAAGAAACACCGACCCACAAATTGTTTAATTAGTAGTAAATATGTTCCCCAACTTAGTTATCGTAAGTCGAATGAACATTTACAATAAGCTGATCATTTTCTGAAGCCCATGCACCATCCCATCTGCTAAAGAAATTTGTTTATCGAAGCCAGTAAACTAAAAAAAAAATACTGTATGGATTATTTCATGGTTCGACTGTAATGAATAAACTTGCAATTTGGGGCATTAAAGGGGCTGATTGAATAGGAAAAGTGAAATTTTACTTGAAATGTTCAAAACATGCATGGTCAAGTCACGAGTTAACTGTGTTTGTACTACATTCTTACTGCATTCATACTGTGTGCATACTTGCATTCTTTTCCTATTGCAGCGATTTGTGGAGGTGGCGGTCAATCATTTTTCCATGCTCCAGGGAGAATATAGTATGCTATATTACCAGCTACTGTGCATCCAGTACAAAACCTGTAGAAGCCCAGTACAAATCATGTATGAACACAGTACGAATCACGAAGAACCGAAGTGTCTGTATAGGATTCTTGGGAATTCGCCTGTGTTTGTATCACTTTCGAGTCGCAATTGTGACAGAATTGCGGTGGTTCGCAATAGTTCGTGGCAGTTTGTACTGACTCCTGGACAGTATATTATGGGGTTCTTACTGCAATCATAGTGAGTTCATGTGGGTTTGTACAGGTTCTTCATTCTTGTTGGAAGCATACTGCATTCTTACTGCTGGCTCACTACATTCTTGTGGCATCCATACCGATGCTTACAACATGCGAACAGCATGCACGGGGAACTCTTTTAAAAGAGTATTCTGGTATTATTTGAAGGTTTGAAACCAGAATGCAAAAATGCATTGTAGTTTCGATGACTTCATAAGACAGGACTTCCTCCAAAATCAAAAGGGTTCTTCTACTCAATTAGGGCTACCCACATCTTAAAAATCATAACTCTCACTCTTACCGTTCTGGAGATATGCTGGTTACAAGGTTTTCAGGATTTGAGCCCTGGTGACCCCAGATGACCTTTGACCTCCACCAAAATGAGTAGGGTTCTTCTACTCAATAAGGGCTATCAATTTGCAAAGTATCATAACTGTCTTTATTACTGTTCTGGGGATACCTTGGTTAAGAGGTTTTCAGGATTTGACCCCTGGTGACCCCAGATGACCTTTGACCTCCTCCAAAATCAAAAGGGTTCTTCTACTTAATTAGGGCTACCAGCATGCAAAGTATCATAACTGTCACTCTTACTGTTCTGGAGATACCTTGGTTAAGACGTTTTCAGGATTTGACCCCTGGTGACCTCAGATGATATTTGACCTCTACCAAAATCACAAGGCTTCTTCTACTTAATAAGGGCTAAGCACATGCAAAGTATCATAACTGTCACACTTACCGTTCTGAAGATACCTGGGTTACAATGTTTTCAGAATTTGACCCCTGGTGACCCCAGATAACCTTTGACCTC
>JAAAJZ020792142.1:0-10924 GCA_010015985.2 Actinopyga echinites | reverse complement strand
AACACTTCGTAATTCCTCAACAACATGTCGATAAACTTATTATGCTCCCATGAGAAACCCATAATAGTACTTTAAAGGAAAGGTGCCTGAACCAACCCTTATACACAGGGCCGGACTAAGCATGTGGGGGCCCGGGGCACTTAATTGTGTGGGGCCCTAAAGTACAGATTAGGAGCACTTGACACAGTACCGGAACACCCAAGGTGCATATTATTCCCAAACGAACAGTTAGGATACTCTAAATGTGGGGCCCCAAAATGTGGGGGACCCGGGGCACATGTCCTTGTTGCCCCGCCCTTAATCTGCTAGTGCCTATACACCTCGAACCAACTCCGAGCTCCCCTGCCCCTTCCCCCAATGGCTCCCTTTCCTAAATCCAGTAATATAGTCTCGTATACGTAAGGTTGAAGGACGGGGGTGGGGCACCCATTCAAGCAGAAAGTACGCTTTTCCGCCAATTTTTTGGTTTCAAAATCATTAAATCCCCTTTTCCCTTCTGGAAGAACTCCAATATGTTTAATTTTAGTATAAACAATTTTATTTGGGGATGTCAAAGAGGGCAAAACAATGTGGTGGTTACTCAAGAATGCTGATTTGTTTAAAGTGTACCTAAAGTAAAAAATTTCAAAAATAAATGTTGCAAAGATTTGAAAATGAACCTGATTGGTCCAACTCCCATCTTCATAGCTTACTTAGTTGCTGAGATATAAAAGGTTTAAATTTATTTACAATTTCTGAAATAGTCGATTGCGCAACAGTTTGTGATGGCCTTCTTGTACAACTCACATTGCCTGCTTTTGTTTTCTTTTATAATGAAAATGTTTATATAACCTGGGAAGAAAAACTTTTTTCTTTTTCAGTATTTTGTGAGGAGGGTGCATGTATAGTCAAGTCACTCCAGCGCAATTTCACTTTGATCACATTTTGAAACAAGGTGCAGTGGCTTTACGTAAAACAAGGAAAAACAAAAAAGATAATGGTACAAGAATGACATCACAGATTATTGCGCAATCTACCATTTTAAATTGAGTGAATTAACTTCAGCATTTTATATCTTACCACAGCAATGTTCCATTAACATGGGCATAGTAGCCAACTAAGCTCGGAGCGGTCTCCTTGGAGAGTGAAGTCTATTGGCCTGTAGAGATCCATAGCTCACGAGGCCTGCCTAAATGTTTCGGGTATACATAGATATAAGCTGACGGTATCTGTTGAAGTGACTTACCTTTGTCCGGGATTCATGAGTAGCCTTCCCCATCTGTTTGACGAAATAATCAAATCTTCCGAGCTGAATAGGGAATTTGTGGCAAATGCTAGGGAAAGTAAACTATTAAAGATAAAAATTTACCACCTTTACAGCAACCGTAGCTACTAAAGTGCAGCTTACTTGACAAAAATGGATTATATTTTTTGGTTCTACAGAACAATAATTTTCACTCACTGCTGTCCACGGGGATAATGAGAAATCGATCCACTATGGGAACGCTCTCAACGCGCCAGTACAAGCGGTGTTAAGACTATTCAGTAAACTGATTTTGTATTACTTCTCTGTAAAGGGAAGGCATAGCATGCTTTTTGGACCAAAGTTTTACAGAAGAAACCACCCTCTCCGTTGTTCCTTACTCTTGTGAAAATTACATTATTACAGGGGACCAACGTAGGTGTACACGGCGCCGAAAAATTCGGGTCATATGGGAGAACCTGATCTTCATGACAGTAAAAGCAGGGAAACGATGAGACGGCTAACCACCGTCCAGGGGAAAAACGCGAAAAACGAAAACAAAAACATTTGTTTCGCGTAGCAACTGCGAAACAAACATTGTTTCGATACAAACAACTTTTCGCAAAACAACTTTTCACGAAACAACTGTTTCTGTTTCTGCCCAATGCACACAAGGGACGTTTTGTTTTGTATTTCGCTTTTCGCGTTGGGCTTTACAATGCAGAAGTAGGTAGCGCATTTGTTCTCCGAGCATTCAGTGCCAGCAATACCTCAGTGCAGGTGTTTCACTGCAAGTACTGGTAGCCAGCCTGGGACTCAAGAGTCAGAAGTGACATGGCATCGACCATTCCCATAGTGAAGAAGTATCCTTGATTTTACTGGTGTTCAAAGGTCATCCAGAGTTAAGAGAGGTCAAAGTTCCTGTTGATTGTACCCTTGTTCATCACACATTTCGATCTACCTCCACACAGTTTTGTGGTCCAGCACCAGATACTAATGATAAAATTTAAATAACTAATGGGCACAATCAATAAAATTCTGGCCAGTGGATTGAAGATTTTGTAGTAATCAATAAAAAAAATGAACCTGTAAAGGCCTGTATACACGAGCAACATTTCCAAAACATTCACTTGCAACAAACCCAAAATACACTTGTTTTCAGTTTGTTGCACAGTGTAGACAGGGTATGCAACAATCTCAAAACATTTTTAAAATGTTTTGAAAAGTTTTCCAAGAAATGACATGTCAATTCTTTGAAAACAAGTTGCAGGAATGTTTTTGTTGCAGAAATGGTGTAGGAATGTTTCCGGTGTATACAGGCCCTAACGTTAATTCTAACAGTACTACACAGTGGGTATTCTTCTGGCGGGAGTTGACTTTGTCTGGAGGAATTGTCTAAGGGTTATTATCTGCGTAGGAGTTGATTAGGTGGCAGTTGTTTGGTTATGGTATGGGAATGGTTTTATATCTGGGTCTGTAGGTGAGGACGGCTACCATAGCAATGCCATCAGGGGCTAAAAATGCCAAAGCTTACAATGGAGAAGTAGTGTGTTGGTTTTAGAAGGTGCAATGCCAGCCATACTGTTAGTATCAGTAGCCATGGACACAGAGCCATAAATGACATGGCACCGACCATTGCCATAGCTGAGATGTGGTACTGTACATGATCATTCCATATACCACATCTCGGCATTCTGGGAAACTTCAAATTGACGTCAACGAGAATATTCACCACTGTATTGACATTGCCATTTTCCACAGAATTTGCCACAGAAGAATTGCCATCTGTAAGCATAAAAGTGGAAGAACCATTAGAACCCGACAGAGGTGAAGACACAGAACAGGACATTTTACCAAGCACACTGGTGTCTAGAGATACTGCCATAAGAGAACCAACAGGTATAAGCTGCTATTGACCAGTTTGCAGTGTAATTTGTAGTTTGGTTGGTGTATTGATCTTTTGGTAACATGTTTTGATACATGTAATGTACATGGGGTGTGTACTCGTTACACACACTTAACCAGTTAAAGCAATACATGCTGATAACTTGCTTATTACTATAAAGTTGCCAGTTTTGAAAGGCAAAAGCCTGACAAATAGCTGTTTCAGTAGGTTTTCAGATCCTGCTGTATGCTCAAGGATGATACCTCACCTGAGAGATAAGCTACAGTGTAGATCCTCATGATTCATGTTGTTTGCACCATTTGTCCAGCTAGTGCATGGCTTACCTACGGTGGCATAAGGTGACATGCGAGATGTATAGTTACCAGGTTGGAATAATTTGTTATCTCAACAGAAATTCTGATTTTTGTCGAGATACTGACGTACGCAAACTCAAAAACAGGGTAAAATTTGTCAAATTGTTGAGATGTCATGTTTTGTAAAACTCGATAACTCAACAAAATTCTGATTTTTGTCAAGATGCAGACTTAGGCAAACTCGACATCATGGTAAAATTTGTCAAATAGTTGAGATGTCGTGTTTAGTAGAACTTGGTAACTCAACAAAATTCTGATTTTTGTCGAGATGAGGACTTAGCAAACTCGACATCACAGTAAAATTTGTCGAAATGTGGTGTTTCTTAAAACTCCGTAAGGTTTGAAAGGCTGTTCACTGATGTAAGATCAAACATCCATGCAAAATTGTCCTCTTCTTTAGTAAAAGCTGTGATTCTGACAATTAACATTTTTTACTTGGAAATGAAGAGGGTGGGGGGATTTTATCCCTCTTATTCTGGAAAGGGGGTGAAACCTCTACTTTGTCCCCCCTTTGGTAGAAGCTCTAAGAAGTGCTTCTGTGTTTAGTGGAGTACAGTACATACCTGGCTGACCTACTAACCCTGCTATCAGTTTTATTGTTATTCATAATAATTTGATTCTTCATCCAGGTATGGTTCCCACCCGTATTCAGAGAAATCAAACCATGCAAGGTCACAACGTGAATCCACAACACATGGCTGGCCCTACATCTGCATGGACAGGCCCAAGCTTTAATACGCACCTCCAAGATCCTCAACCAGTCTTACCAGATGTTGGTTCGGTCAGCTCAGCACAAACAGGTATTTTAAAATCAACATTTCTTCTCATACACCAGCGGTTCTTAACCGGGGGGGAAAGTTCTCCCTGGGGGGAACTCTTGGGAACTCAGGGGGGAACTTTTTGCCAGAGGAAAAGCGCAAATTTGTGTTGAAATTTAGAAAGTTTCGAAGTCTTTTTGAAATTTTAACCCCTTTATTGCTGAACATTATAAAACATGCCCTATGCATGCGTACTGTACAGTGTATATTACACACTGTATGTATGCATATCGCATGTTGTATAATGCAGGTAGATGTGTTTGCTCGTTCAACCAAATTTTCACATACAGTAGACCGGCGATTTTACTCACACTAGTTTTAGCAGTGCGTGGTGCCAGTGCAGTATCTTATGCACTTACACTTATATTTTTCGAGGGGGAAACAGCCTGAGTGGCTGACTGGCAAGGGGGAACTGTGTAGAAAAAGGTTAAGAACCACTGCCGTATGTCAATTGCATTGACTGTCAATTGGAGTGGTACATGCAATTAATTGCTATGCTGGTGTGTGATGTGCTCAATTTTATGGTATTCAAGCACTTTCTCCTTCCCTAATACTGACTATATGAGATTTATCATGGAAGTCCTGCGTATGCACTTTTTTATGTGTATTATTTTTCTTTCTGAACCTTGCTTAAAATTGTCTCTTTGTGTGGAAGGGATAGAGGCAAGTATGGTAGATCAACAATATGTTCTGTCCTCAAAAAGTTTTCCTTGTTTGTGTCTTTTTTTTTTGGGGGGGGGGAGACAAAAATATTTCCAGGGGGTTAAACTTGGCTATGGGTCTGCTTAGCTGGAAGGAATGTGGTTTAACAAGCTTTCATGGTTGACAAGTTTTAGTGGTGGTCCTGTGAGCTAAGCGACTATAGACACCATAACCTTGTTGCCCTCTGAATTAACCAGCAGTAGCAAAGCTAATGCAATGTACTGTAGTATTCTCTTTAATGAGTAGAAAATGAAATAATTGTTTAGATAAAAATAAAAGTAGTGTTAATTTATTTGCCACAGCTAAATGGGTAAAGATGGTGATATTCGGGTACAGTCCTGTAGTTCTGCAGCATATTGGTCCTAGGACCAATGAACAGTACCCTTCCAAACGTTTGAGATGCAAAAATTTCAACTGCAAACCATCGTTCACCAACTCCCCTAACCAGCTACCAAACATTCATCCCCACTGTAATGGGAACTTTCGACACAACCATTTGCTGCTCAATTTATGCCAGTGTTTACAAGGTAAAGCAAAAAGTGGCTACAGTATAATAACTCTCTCATGCCAGCTACAAATTTAAATCAGCTTTCTGGCAAGTTGAGAATTATTAATTGGTATTCATTTGCGGCACTTGTGATCCCGCCGAAAATTTCACGTCTGTTTTAATGAACCTGCTTTTCCCTGTGTGTCACCATGTCAGCTACTTTCCCTCTTAACATATACCCTGCTGCTGATGGAGTCCAGATATCTCTTGGGACGAAATGTGTCTAGCAATAGCGCAACAAGTTATGGCTTGTCACCTAAGCAGTCATAAATAGACTTTTTAACTCAAATCTTTGGGTATCATGTTAAAAACCATCACCCGAAAAGTTGCTAAATTTATTTTCCGGTGGATGATGTTATCGTTTATCATGCAAGAATTTTTAATTGAATTAAACAGATGAAACCAAGATTTATTCACCAAGGTTTATTTTATCATAATCACATCTTCTGAAAACGTACTATTGAGTTTTTGGACAGTTGACCAGTCCTCTTTTTACAAATTTTACTTAACCACTGAATTGGAAGCCACTCAACAAAAATTTGTAATCTGTAAGCCTTTTTGGGTTTCTTCCACACTAAGCTGTAAAATGACTGCCTCCTATCCAGATTTGGTTATAGAAAAGATAGGCTTCATTTGACCAAGCAAATTTTAAGATCTGATGTTTCCCATACATCATGAATCATCAAAATTGTCTTTCCCCTAAATGTGAGTTGTTTGAGAAATCACAGGATAATTTGTTTAATACATTTTTACCTAATATCTCTTATCCATTTTAGCCAGACCACACCATTCAGGTGTCCAATCTCAGAGGCATTTCTCAAAGTTGAATGCGAATGATAACACCTTCGTGCCAAATGTTTGGAGTCAGGCTGCAGAAGCTGTGGATTTGTTACTCAGCAGCAAAACTGATTCAGGCGAGTCGGTGCACCACCAATTTAAATGCAACTATTGCGACACCTACTTTGACATCAGAAATGATTGGGGCAAACACGAGCGTCAGTATCACAAGCAAAAATCACCCCAGATCTGGCCGTGCCGATACTGTAACCTTATAGCAAAGACTAGGACAGAAATTTTGAATCACGAGCGAACTCACTCTGGTGGGAAGATTTTTCTGTGTAACGTCTGCCACAAGTCATTTTCGCGGAGATGGAATCTTATTCGCCACTATCGCTGTCATGCAAAGAAACATCCTTGTCGTTTTTGCGGGGAGACTTTTGAAACTATATCCCAAAAAGAAAGGCATGAACTGACCCAACATTGAAGTCAGGTTTTTATTTAGTGTATAGCACATTTGTATTGGAAAGATCTTTAGCCCTTCTGAAAGTAGTAAGTCGACAGAAAGAATGCGATGTATGAATGTTTGGAAAAGAATAAAGCATAGTGGCTGACAGTGAAATGGGGCCTGGAATCATTTATTCAGGAGTGGAGGAAGCTTGTAAACATCCCTAAATCTACTGTTATTGACGGGTTTTGGCGATGGAAGTTATTTACACAACGCTGTTTCCTATTTCTACCCTAGGTGATGGGGAGGTCGCCTCAAGGGCTCTAACTCACCCGGCACAAAAACGTCTCATATCAGAAAGGACGAACTGGAGTCACCCAACTACTAAGAGAATTAGGAACCAGGAAAGTGAAGATATCCTTCCAATTCGACTTCTTGCTGAAGCATGCTCTTCCGGCACAGGTCAGGTCAGCCAGCAAGGGAGTACCTCAGTGGATAAAACAAAACTGTATCCAGTGTCTTGTCCTTTGTGTCGAATAGAAAATCGTGGCACAAAACAGTTTCAGGTACACTTACGATCGCACACGGGGGAGAAACCATTCAGGTGCTCCAGCTGTCCAAAGTCATTTTCACAAAGGCAGAACAGGGACAGACATGAAAGAACGCATACTGGAGCTCGTCCATTTCAGTGTCGTTTCTGTGAGAGGACGTTCACCCAAAGTCACCATCGTAAAAAGCACGAGGCTCATTCCCATGGTGAATTGTGGACTAGTGGTGATCTTTAAGGGATTGCTTTTGTTAATCAGAGACTTTCTAATTGTAGGTTGTCCTACTTTTTACTTAGAATTGAAGTATCTCAGTTCCATTTTTCTGTTGTTTCAAGTTCATTATGTACAGAGGCTTTGTTGTGCCATAATGCACATGTCAATTGTAACCACGGTCCCCCATACATGGGTATAGCAAGGACTTTGACTGGGATGTGATTTTCAGAAATGTAACGTGTGCGTTTCCTTTATGGCTACATCTGAATTAAGTCTTGGCAGGGCGCGGCAACCTTAAAGTGCACATCCCCGCTAACTTTAATGTAATGACACCACACAGACCTGGCTTTTCTTTATGCAAACCCCAGGGTAAGTATCCTGGCCCATTCTTTGTGATGCATATGGGGGGCATGGTTACAATTGACAAGGGCATAATAATTACTTGTCAAAAGTTGACATGGTGGATATCTTACAAAGAAGAAACAGAACTAGCATAATGGGGCCTTTACATCTAAAGTTAAAAAGTGTTATACATCATCATTTCAACTCCCATCTTCATAGCTTATTTTATTGCAAAGATATAAAATGTTGAGATTTATTTTCATTTTAAGTGAAAGATTGTGCAATAATTTGTGATGTCAGTCTTATATTACTCTTAATTACATGCAAGTTTTTTTTTAAATAGAAACACCTTAATCATAGCCAAAAATAAGCTGTTTTTGTAAAGCCCATTATGTGAAAAGAGGGCTGGTATAGTGAGTTTGGTATGTAACAACAAGACAGTGATAACACTTTTTGCAAAGTTATGGTGGCCCTAGGAAACACCCCTTCCCCCCCCCAAAGAAAACCCAAAAATTGAAAACGAAGGTATGTTATCTGAGTTGTATAATAATGTTACCATGAGCAGATCATTTAACAAAGGTTTTGGTGGTGAAAAAAGGCAGTATAATGGACAAAACTTTCTAGGTATTTTAAATGAATGACCATCATGCTTTTTATTATCATTCTTTTGCAATAGTTTGGTTCACTTTGCAAAGAACAGTCTTGTTCAACAGTTTTCAATGGAGTCTGGCAGACAGCAACACAATGCTTCTGTGGTAACATTGGGTTGATCTTTACGAAGTAAACAAGCAGCCCCAAAACCATTGTTCTCCAGAGTCAACTGTTGAACTAATATAAAAAACCAAGAAATCACTGTTTTCTACCAAAATGTTGAAGAAAGGTTTCTTGCAAGCCATTCTCTCATTCCCTTAATATACAGTTGTGAAAATTTTTGTTGGTGCAAGTACTGTAATATGAAAAATTGGTTCTCTGTCAAATTTTTGTATAGAGAAAGAAAGCAATGAAAAAAAGACCTTTTGCTTGAAGAATAAGTAGTGTAGCTACTCTTATGTTTACCTTCAAGCACACGTTATGACCTACTACCATTCAAGGAAGTATTTCAGAATGAATACAAAGAGCTCAGGTCAAAGGTCAAGTAAGGGAATTACACCGTGTGCAATCTCGTAGTCATGAACGAAACAACAGTAGCTGAAGAGTGCCGCAACTACAGAGGGAGATGTGACACAGGCATTGAACTGGTGGCAGGGTGTAAACAAACAAACCAAACATTACACGGATGCTTTGGTGTACAAGCGCAGAGGGGGTAATACCAAAGTACTGTACTGGTCAACTCTAGGTACTGTCATACTGACTCAAGGCAGTGGCGTAGCTAGGGGGCGCCAAATCGAGATCACTTAAAAAAATGTTGGACCTGCCAGATTAAACCCGCCCCGCCTCCCGAAGATGGAGTAGGGGCGCCAATTTCGTTTCTAGCCCTGGGTGCCATAAACCCTAGCTATGCCACTGACTCAAGGTATCTGTTCTATGCAAGATTGACACCACAAATTGTTGTGCTCCCTACTTTGTTAATTACATGAATGAATGTTAACATTGTATTAGATCTCAGCACAGAAATTCGTTGTCAATATGGTAATTGAACCACTCAGTTATTTAGTCTTATCTTGCCACTTAACATTTTGCATTAATTTTTTTTGTAAGATTCAATTTGAGAGTTGCAGTATTTATCTCAAAGCCAACATTTTACTCAAAATTTAGTTGTATAAAATTTCTCAGGAATCTTAAAATGATGTCATCTATTGATCAGTTACTGACTGGCTTTTGTGCTTTGGTTAATTTTATCACTTCTCATTTGCATAAGTCATCAAAAAGGGGCCAGGGGGCGGGGTTCATGGCCATCATTCTGGCAGAAAACTTCATTTTGTTTGAAAAAGTGATCTTTTTAGTTTACAACATGATAAAATTTGGGGCAAAGTTCCCAGCCTCTCCACTCCCTTGTAAATGATAGAAGTCCCATATGCTTATAGTCATCAAGATGTCAACCTCTGAATGGTCTTTTTGTAACATGCAGAGTGTAACATGATTATGAATTTGTCACAGTAAGAGAACAATCCTGCAAGAACAACTGTTAACCCAGGCTATGCCCACATACTGAGGGTAGGCTATTCTTGGGGTTGGATAAACGTCACTTCCACCCACGTCACAATGCATTAGAATGAAAACAACCTTCAGCGCGTATGGCGCACCTAATGCCGCACTCCAGCAGTTGTTTTCACTCCAGTGGGACAGCGCGTAATGGTTTGGTGAACTGAGGTCGCGCTTTCCAACCTCAAGAATACCAAAAGCTTCTTACGTAGTGTCTTACAGTGCTATTCAGTTATACATGGAAAACTAGGAAGAGACAGTGCTGTTGTCTATGGCAATCCCACTACTTATTTAATTGATAAAAATTGATAAACATGGATTGTTGGAGGTAAAAGTGTTTTATGGACTGATAAACATGATGTATCAACGAAAACATGTTGATTTATTGAATGGTAAACTTGATTTAAAGTCCATATTTTCACTGAAAATCTGTATTTTTGGACCAGTATACAAAGGTCATCCGTGATAAACTTGGATTTTGGGTCGTATGAGGATGTTAATTTGTGGGGAGCAGGAAATGGGCGTGGTTCGTAATCGCCTGCCTCGTTACCCTCGAAGGCGAGTGGAAAAGAGAAGACAATGCAGCGGGTATTTATTATCAATCCGGGGTTGTGTCAACTTTGTTTTTTGTCTGGGACCTAGGTATTATGTATCCTCAAATCGCAAATGTGGTCAAGTGCCCTCATTCTTGTCTAAAGATTTTGTTCACCCAGCAGTTCTGACCAGTAGAGTTCCAGGGGCAGATGCAAGGACGGGGGTTGTTCCGGGGGTCAGAACCCCCCTTCGGCGGCCAAAGATAACATTTTTTCACTAAACATTAACTTTTCCGCTTCAAACATTTTGTGGGGATGACCTCCAGACCCTCGCCAAACCAGCGCCTTTGGCGCCGGAGACGCGCGTGCCCTC
>JAAAJZ020791050.1:0-10929 GCA_010015985.2 Actinopyga echinites | reverse complement strand
CAGGGTTGTAGCTAGACCAATTTTAGTGCCGGTTAAATTTACAGAGTTTGAAATGCGTGTGGCCACCAGAGTGAGGAAAGCACTTCATGGGCAGGGTATGCGTATGAATCTTTTGGCCCTATCTTGATGTACATCTTGAAAAAATACTTGAATTATACCCCAAAGTTATTAACTTACACTTAAAGTGTCTAAAAATACAGTTAAATCTTCAAATTTACTACATTTGCATGTAAAAATGGGTTCCGGTAGTGCCTGGCAGTGACGGGCAGTACCGGGCAAACTAGGTATCTCACCAGGCAGTAAATGTTTATGTCTGGGCAGTGCCCGGCGGAAAACATTTGCTCACCGGGCAGTGCCAGCGGTAATTCCGAGTGCTGGGCGCGCCCGACCAGTGCCACCTAGTGTAGCTACACCCCTGCCCCTACTGTGTTTTGTCTTGGGTTGAAATATACAAAAGGTGCTCTATTAGCAGCATGAAGTGGTTGTATGTTATTTGTCCCCAGTTAAAATAATCAGAAGTCCCCTATCAGCAGCATGAACAGAGTTTTGTGTTTTCTTGTCATCAGTTGAGGTACACAGAAGTCCCCTGTATGCAGCTTGAATGGGTTGTGTGTTATTTGTCCCCCGTAGAATTACACTGATGTCCTCTGTAGGCAGCTTGAATGGGTTATGAGTTATTTGACCCCAGTTGAATACACAGAATTACTCTATTAGAAGCATGAGTGGGTTCCATGTTGAGATACATAGTAGTCCCCTATTAGCATCATGAATGGGTCGTGTGCAATTCCTCCCCGATTGAAATACACACAAGTCCTCAATTAGTTGCATGAATGGGTCGTGTGTTATTTGTCCCCAGTTAAAATAATCAGACGTCCCCTATTAGCAGCTTGAACACTCTAGTTTTTGACTTTTTTGTCACCAGTTGAGGTACACAGAAGTCCCCTGTATGCAGCTTGAATGGGTTGTGTGTTATTTGACCCTAGCAGAATTACACAAATGTCCTCTGTAGGCAGCTTTGAATATGTTGTGTGTTATTTGGCCCCAGTTGAACACAGAGAAGTACTCTATTAGAAGCATGAGTGGGTTCCATGTTGAGATACATAGTAGTCCCCTATTAATTAGCATCACGAATGGGTCATGTGTAATTCCTCCCCAATTGAAATACACACAAGTCTTCAATTAGTTGCATGAATGGGTTGTGTGTTATTTGTCCCCATCCGAGGTACACACTAGCTCTAGCATAACTTGAAGGGGGTGGGGGTAACTACGACGGTTGTCTCCGGCTCCTTTTCAATCAAGTGCCCCCTCCCTCAGCTTTCTGAAAGGATCTTATTTTACCCTAATCTAGGGCACTAGGGTCCCACTCTTATTCAGCTGAAGAAAAAGGGGCCCGTTCTTTTTCTGATTTCCATCAAATTTCAATATTGACATGTCTTGAAACTCCACTTTTTTCGTTTTCTGTCGCGCTCCGCACACCACATCACAAATTAGGGACCATTAAAATCACATGAAAGGGCTCTAAAGAAAACCAGTGTTTGTTTGTGCTTTAGTACGAATATCCTCAGGGGTCCCCCTTATTCAAGTAAAATAAAAAGGGGCCCATCTTTTCTCTAATTTTAATTCAATTTCACTGCTGAAATGTCTTATACTGAATTTGCAATTGTCACAATACCCAAACTGGATTACTGGAATAGCTAAGCCATACTATGAGTCTTTGGTATAAAAGGTGTGATACTTGAAAAACTAACTGCTCTAAAAAAATAAAGTGAATACAAAAGAACGATGCCTGCATACATAATCACTACAAATATTGAACAGGATGACTCTTATATCTTGAAGGTTCACATTAGAATGATTACATGCAAAAGTACCAAAGAGTGAGCATGCATGCACACTTGCTTGTAGTAAAGACAAATGTAGCTGATGGTGAAGGCAGCCAAGTATGATTATAAAGGCAAATTGGTCAAAATTCACTAATAGTACCCATGCATTGTCTGTAGATCTAGACCAAGGGATTGGCTAATCAGAAAAGAGGTGATTAAGATCAAACTTTTTCATTTTGTTGAATTGTATCCACACCACATGCCTATCTAAATGGTCGAACCTTGTAGATTCTTTAACCTACCTTACACAAACACAAAGGAACAACTATGTCACTGTAAGTAAAATTCTTGACATGAACAGGAAATTGTGCATGCTACATATGTTATGTTAAGGATAGTTTCAAGTACGCATGCACTATTTATGAAACCAAAATGCCAAGGAAAAACTAACTCACTCTACTGTGCACAAAGCACACTGAAATGTACTTCATTCACAGTGAAAACTTTGCACTCTTTCAACCAAAAACAGGTTAATACTGGTCACTGAGGATTACATATTTTGCCAAACCTAGCATGGTCTGATGACAGAATTAAAAATTCCCTAATGAAAGTAAAACAATTCCGCAACAGATAGAGGATGCCATGAAGTAGGTGGTAGCCTTCCCTGATCCTGCCACCACTGGAACAACATTAAAAAATGGATTTTATGAATAAGAGCAATTACTATAAATAACAGCACTAATATGTGACTTTATAAACGTATTAAAATTTCACCGTCCCCACTTTGTATGTACACTGTTAGTATATTCAGTTACAAACCACGACATGAGTCAAAGAATTACAGCTTCAACACTAGTCTCCCACCCTCCTCCCCTTCCCTTCCCTTCAACTTCTCATCCCCTATCTTTGACATATTAGGCAGGAGTAATTTATTTGATAACAACACCTTTAGTTTCCAAGGAAACTTGGACTTCAACCTGTGGTGAGTGGCATTCCCTGGTCACTTTTGCTTTATGTCCTTTACTGATTATAGCATTAGTTGAGTTTTGCTCATTATGCATAAACTGCAATTTAACTGTCCCCCCTCCTCTGTGTGTACACTGTATAATTTTCAAGTTACATATCTGAACTTGAGTCTGAGAATTATCTTCTCAACACTAGCCCCCTAAGCTATCCAATTCAATTCAAATTCTGGACCCCTAAATAAAACTTCTTGGCAAGTACTAATCTCATAATACCTTCATTTTCAGTACGGTCTTGAACTTTAAGTTGTGGTGAGCAAGTTTCATTGGTCACTTCTGCTTCACATTGTCCCTCTTCATCTCTGTTTGTATTTGAGTTTCCCTCTGTCAAAAAGACCAGAAAATAATTACAAAATTGCATCTTAGAAAAAAGAAGAGATTTATCAAGTGTTGCATTTTGTCCCAATTCTTAAATATCCTCAGGACTAAATAGAGCAAGATCAAGATTTACATTTAACAGAGGAGTGCTGGATAATTTTGGCCTATGTTCCCAAAAGTTTACCACCTGATTTGCCTCTAAAATACACGACTAGGCAATATCTCTTCTTTTCCACACAATGCCTGGTCATTTACCCAACCTTAAATCAGGGATAAGCTTGAAGCAATGCATTTCATGATTTCAGAAAAAGGCTCCTGGTCTTGGAAAAGTGGCTCATAGTTCCACAGTACCAGGACCAAAAAAGGGTGATCTGACTGGTTCCTTATCCTTGTCTGCGCAATGTAAGGCTTGAGCGAGACTATCAACAATTGTTGTCTTCCATGAATTATGAATTAAAAAAAATTGATTGTTGATCTATACAAGAACAAGGTATATTACAATCATTTAAAATTGTTACATGCTTCTTTGAGAAAGATATAGACAATCTTGAATTATACACTAAATAAACCTAATTGTAGTCGTGATACAGTTTAATTTCAATATTTGAACTCCAAGTAGATTTCCTTCACATGTAACAAACAACATTAAAAAAGGAAGAAACAAAAGAAAACTATGTTGTAAAACATCAACATGTTAGTCTTGCTGCCAAAATGGTGGCAAAATACCACAAGTTAAAAAAAAAAAAAAACCCTCACTCTTTCTGTTTACTTGTGTTTCTTCATAAAAGTGTGGAAGTTAGTCATTCTTGTTTATTAAAACTGGCCATTATACTTAAAAACAAAACTGCAAATGTACATTGGCTTACTTTGGCTTCATTTTTTGAAAAATGAACTAAGTATTGTATCCTTTTTGGACAAGC
The DNA here is from genome assembly GCA_010015985.2 of Actinopyga echinites. Taxonomy (NCBI): domain Eukaryota; kingdom Metazoa; phylum Echinodermata; class Holothuroidea; order Aspidochirotida; family Holothuriidae; genus Actinopyga; species Actinopyga echinites. The sequence goes on along the minus strand of JAAAJZ020791050.1, from coordinate 6,846 downwards.
TTGGGTGCCATCAATTTTTCTAACCTTTAAAGGGAATAAGCAGTGGTTCCATCTTAAAAAGGGAAAAGCAGTTGTTCCAACTTTATTTTGAAAAATCATCAAAATCTTTCAATTCTCCTCTCATTTCAGTCACAAGCTTTTTATGTTTCAGAACATCAGTTAAGCAATGTCGTATGCTGCAAAATTTAACAATTAAGCAATGAAAACGATGTCGCATGACTTAAAAGAGCCATTCATGAGTTGGGATACCGGGATATACTTATTCAATTTGGGGTGACTGCATTTTCCCTTTAAGGCAATTTTCTTTCAGAACCCATGGTATACCTAAAATGTATGTTGACATGGCAACATAAAGGTTGTTTAGGTATGTTAGTTATTATATAAGACCAGAAAAGATTGTGTAGACCACTTTTGCATAGGATAAATACCTCAGTTGCTCTGAAAAAGTAGCATTAACTTTCCATGGTGTAAATTTCAAGAAAATGAACTCTACACAAATGAACAGTAACAGTCTTCAAACATCATATTTATATATATGTAAACAGCAAAGTTATTGCAAACATTTTACTAAAATTGTCACATAAATGCCATTTTAGGAATGAAGAATTAAACCAAACAAAAATAGAAAAGGCTAAAGGAGCAAGAAAAAAAATTAACCTGAATAACTTTGTGCAGAGGAAGGTGCCTGCAATGAGAGAAAATTAGGTATCAAATTCAATTTGTATTCACCAACTTTATACACAGAAATAAAACTCATTTTCTAGAGGCATTGCCACATCTGATTCCGTCTGTAAGTGTAACAAGTTCTGTCCATTCTGGATGACCACGAGGCTTGTTCAGAAGTCTAGTTTGACTCTTCAGATTTGCAAATCAGTATGAATTAATTGCATCTTACAACAGCAGTGAACTGTTTTTGACTGATTTTGATATTCTCTGAGTCACATACTGTAATGTTGTCTATGACAAAACCTAAATGTCATGCATTTTTGCTTCAGTGTACATAACATTCAAATTCTGTAATGCTGACCTTTTTCCAATGTTTTGATACAAAAAATGTCACTATACACTAACTTTAAATCTCGCAGCAACATTTTGGGAGGATATACTGTTTTCCAGAATGTGAAAACTTTTATTCCACTGAAGATTTTATACTGAAGATATATTGAAAATAACATTTAATATTAATACCTTGTTTATCCATGGCATCTGATGTTCTGGGATTCCATAGTCATATAAGATTTCCTGGTCTGTCTCAATTCTTTTGGTAGCATATAAGCACAGAAGGGGCATATTGTTTGAATTTTTCACACACATTTTTGCATTCATTTCACCTCCTGAGCCATGGTTGACAAGGCGACCAAGCTTGGGGCTGTGCGTAGGTTCAGGTGTAGCATCCACACTGCAAGGCAAAGGAAACAGATTACAATATTATCAGACACTTACAGGTCCCTACAATTTTGGTTTGCACAAGTTCAAATTAGACGCCAAGCATTTTTTGCAGTGTAGGCCTACTTAATCTTCATGTATACAAGTATACAGCATCTCAAAGACTTTTTGACCTGACATAGACTATTTTTGTAAGAGAATAACAAAAATATGCCAAGTTCATAACATTATGGGCATTTACAAGGGAAGAGCAACATTGTACAACATACAAGCTGAGGCAGACTTCCCTAGGACCAGTTAATAAGTCATCAGATAACATTGGTACAGTAAAATGACAATCAAAGGCAGTATCCTGTATGTTGCCTTTAATTCTCATCAGCCTAGTGTTTTGCTTACTCACTGCCTTTTCTTTGTTGATGCACATAATGTGTATGCACAGCATGTCATTCGACAAACTCTGAGCTAGGTCTGTCACCACAAAGATTTAACTGCAAATGATACATGTAGCTTACCACCAGCATTTTTCCTGGTAGCGGAAGAAATATCGAAACACGCTGTTACTTTCCTCTTCTCTTTTGTTTCCTTCCTCCCCAGAAATCAATTCCCCTTGGTATGTCAGCAGAAATGCACCCTTTTCAAACGTCTGCTTGGCAAAAACACCTCTCCCTTGAGGAAAAATAGGGATGAATAAATTAGCTGCATTACAAGCTCTGATTTACAGGGCTAAATTACCTATGGTACTGACACTTTATTGGCAGTTAAAGGGGTTAACTTTGATCATTTTAGGAGAACATTACATCTTTGATGTTCATATCATGACCAACTTCAGTCACAATCCAACCAGATCCATCACGAGGATATAGGGACAGCCTTTCATGTTTTAACACCTGATAGTTTGAGAAGTTGAACAGTTTCCAATCAAAGATCATTACATTACAATTCATCTGAAGAGCATTACTTGCCTTAATTTTTCCAATATTATAAAATAGATTCATTTTGTAGGGCCTAAGGAGAGACATTATTCATCAGGATAATGCAAATGCAGGGCTGAGAACCAAAAATTTGAATGGCTATTTCAAATTTAAGTATGGCCAATTTTAGCAGAAGATAAAGTGGATAGTTAGGGCAAAATATAAACTTCTAGTACACTCCATGGGGAATGTAATCCTAAGTTCTTTTATACTGTACATTACAGCCATATTTCTTCATTTAATCATATATAATTTGTAGTTCGTTACTGACCTTTCACCTGAACACCAACACTGTCCAACAATTTCTCTTAATACTGACCAAATTGCTGTCAATCTCATTTGTTTTATGTCCAATCATTGGCATTTACCTATATAAAGCAGTAGTGCAATTAATTAACCCCTCTGTTTCCAATTTTTTCAAAATTTTTTATCGAAATTCTGTGTGCAAATGGGGTGCAAAACAAGGTCCTTGGGCCCATTCCACAAAGAGATACTCTCAATCTTAAGTTTGATTCATAGTACCTGTTATTAACCAACAGTAAATCAAACTTAAGACTGAGCATAAACTCTTTGTTGAATGGGCCACTAATTATGTGAAAATCTGACACGAGTCACATTGGTAAATATTATGATAGCCTACCATACTCTTTGTCGAATGGGCCACTTATTATGTGAAAATTTGACAGGAGTCTTATATACCACTACTGTGATTACATTTTATCTTATATATCACTACTGTGATTACATTTTCATATTCTTAGTACTACTTTTGGAGGTACAATAAATATTCATAAACTTTTGGTAAGTTGTAAGAAGCCTGAAAAAAATGGTAAATCAGTGAAAGGTTGACAAATTGTCACTTTTTATATTCCTCTGTAACAATATTGTTTTTTATTTTCTCCTGCAAGTTTTTCAAATTCTCATAACCACCCCTTACAAAATACATGTTTTATTATGTAAAAAGGTGTTCCACAGACTTTGACTTAAGAATTGACAAGAGTAAAATATGAAAGACAAACAGGCTTACAGTATCTTCATATCCTTGAACTTTGGGAGTAAAGGCCTTTTAACCCCTATCTTATAACTGTCAGGGCCAATGCCCTCACCATGAAATACAGTATGAATGAAAAATCAGTTGCTCTAACTAGAAATTATCAAGCAAACATTCAACAATGCTTGACTCATGCCTGCATCATAAATTTTGATTCTTTCCACAAATTTGAATGCAGCATGTAGTTGTCAACTTCTTTGGCATAATGAGGCTGCCATACTGTAGTACAGTACAGAACAGTATAAGAAACTCCTTTTTTCAAATCAGTTTTTGTCATCTTGTCGTGGTGGCAGCACAAATGCCTGACAAGGCTATCCCCGTGCAGTTAGAAACACCCCGATACTCCTTACAAAAAATGCTCTTTGAAATGACATTAAATGTTTTGTTCTGCTTGTGCACATTTGATTGACATCCAAACCCTCTCCCTGCCCCTCTCATTCTCCAACTAAGAATAAATTGAAATGAATATATCTGACTTAAAAATGAAAACACAGCAGAATTAAATTTTTGTAAACACAGTACTAATCAAATACATGAAAGACTAAAATAACCGTTTCTTTGCTTCTATAGTGATTACTATTAGGACTTAAAGCATCCATATGTGATGACCTCATAACTCAGAAAACTCTGCTATCAGGCCTACGCAAAAATGAACTAATCCAAGCTCAGTGAAGTTGTATATTTCCCTTCACTAAAGGAAAGTCAATAAATTCATTTAATTTTTTTTTTTATTATTTAGGATAATTCAAATCAAATAATGATCAACAAATAGACTAGTACCTTTCCCTGTTACATTCTTGACTGCAAATCCTGGTGGGTCTGTCTTTAAAAACTCCTCAAAACTTTCTATTGGCCTAGGCCGTTTTCTACTACTTCGACGCATTTCTAAAGATAAAAGAAAAAATGCTTGATGATGTTGCTACCTGTTATCAGGGGTGTAGCTACGGTGGACGGTGCTGGGCAGGGCCATACAGCACTCTTTATTTGTGCCTGGCATTTTAGGTCAAATGTACTGTCCCACCTGGTACAGATTTTCTGCAAAGTAAACTGAAACCTTGCTGAAAGATACAAAATTGTCTCAAAGGGTTGGGGAACTCTCTCCCCTTAGACCCCTCCCCCAGGAGGGTGTACCCTAAAATGATTGCCGCCTGGCATTAAAAATACTCTAGCTACAACGCTGCCTGTCATAACTAATTGCTGGCACTGAACTGACATAGCAATCAACTGCTCGGTTAGTCTAGAATTAATTAAGAACAATTTCAAAACTTGACCAGACATGTTTGTTTATTGTATGCAATCACTCAAAATTCATACACTCACAAAACTGCAAGCAATTTGAAATACTAACTACCAGTTCCAAATCAAACATGTGCATCCCAACATGTCAGCCAATTCTGTAATACAAATAAGCGAATGCAATGAAAATCACTGCTGCTAAATACAAAGATACACCACGACTCCAGAAATTCACAGAAGTCGTAATAGTAGTTCGTGATGCCAAAGCGGTGACAAAATGAAAGTATCTCCTCCAGTACTTCAACAAATGGTGTGATAAAATGTCCAAATACTATTTCTGGGTTAAGACTCATGATCCAGTCCTAAATTATAGTAGACTTCCAATACCAACTAGCCTAATAGTAACACCTAGATAGCTAGGCCATGTATGTGACTGGTTTATAGGCTATGCCTAGCTACAGCTATCTCTGAAAAGAGGATCAGTGGGCAAAGTCTCTGCTTTATGCTACTGGCCTGAAGCCTCTCTTCAAGTATCAACTGGACAGACTGTTATGCTTCAGGCCTTGGCCTAATCCCAGCTCTATTACTTAGTAGGCCTAGCCTAGTAGCATATAGCATAGGCTAGCCTACCAACAGTAAAACCACATCTAGGCCTAGGCCTAACCTAGCTTAGCCTAGGCCTAGCCTATTATGTTTCACAGTAGGCTAGGCCACATATCGAGAATGCCTAACATGCAACCATGTGGGTTCCTCTTGCACACGTGCAGGCAATCCGTGTCGTGATCATTTCCATGCGACGCAATACTGTCTACGTTTGGCCTAGGCTAGGCCAAACGTTACTACGTTAGGCCAGGCTTTACTGTTTACACTTTAACCAGCCTAACTTACCTAAAGCGGACATGTCCGCGATTTGTTACATTCTCGACAATTTTCCGCAAAATTATAAACCTATGTAAATGAAGGATAAAAATGAACCAATTTATCTGAAAGAAAACCGTAATGTAAAAGATGAAACAAAGGCTAGAAAAAATGGCTCGGCCTAACTTTAAGCCCAGACTAGGCTAGGCTACATCACAAACCTACCTAGGCCTAAAGTTTGACGATTTCCTGTACGAATGCGGTCAAACTGAGGGTTTACCTACTTTTCGCAAGGCCAAATTTATTTATGTGATTATTATTTGATAGACCTGATAAAATCTTCACGATTGTGGAAGATATTTCGCCTCTGTTTATACTTACTTGCTTGAGGCATGCAAACACCGCATTTTCCGAAGATATGAGAGGGAACTAAATGTTCACGCCTGCTCAGCTGATCATTGAAGTTGTGCTTCAACTTTCTCAGAGTTACGAAATGAGGTGACTGTACGACCGCTACGCAGGGTAGCATATCAACGAGTACTACATGGCTCGCGTGATGGCTTACTCCGGTTCACAAACCCAGTGGCGTAGCTACGGGGTGGAGGGGTTGTGCCCTGCCCTAAAATTGTCACCGAGCCCCTCCAACCAAATCTGGATCACTGAATAATGAGAAAAATAATAGTAAAGGAAATGAAAAGAAATAGGACAAATGGAAATGTAATGGATAACTTCTACAATGTGAATCATTTACTAAGGTGTCATAAAAATGCAATTTTTTCAGGGCGCTTCTGGCAAATCTTTTAACATGGGCTGTTGCTACGAATTCTTTGTTCTGTTCGACAGCATACTGTAGTCACCGATCATCATCATCATCATCCCATGCAACCTCTCACTTATACATCATTGCCACCCAAACTCCTACTCCAATTCTTGCCCTGAAACTTATAGGTTCCCGATTTTTGGGTGTGATTATGGGTCACTCTTCAATTTGGGTTATTTATCCATGTTACTTCTTCCCTTGAGGACAAAGAAAGGTTCTGTAGTGTTATGTAATATAGTGAAGTATATTTAGTGCTTTTCAACTTAACTGATGGCTGCAATTTTGTTTACAAAATGCTACACTATGGTGCAATACCGGCCCTGTAAGCAAAATCTGGCGGTCCGCCGGCGGCCATTAGTGGCTCAAGAGCGGCCAAAACCTCTGACGGGCCGACGGAAAGCCGTGGGAGGTCCGCTGGCTTGAGACAGAAGTGCATCATGGGTAAAATGTTAACCAATCAGAATCACGCCCATCGGCGGACCGTCAGTGAACCACCGGACATTTCTTCCAGCGGACCGCTGAAG
>JAAAJZ020789941.1:0-10930 GCA_010015985.2 Actinopyga echinites | reverse complement strand
AACTAAAAGGGGTGCAGTGTTCTGCACAGATTTTCAAGAGAGGGGGGGGAGGGCGGCCCTCCCCTCACCTCTAGAAATATTGATAATTGAGATGCTAAATGATACCATTTTGGGACTTTAAGGGAGGTGGTCACTGTTTTCAGGGAGGCGGCAATTTTCACTAGGGGCGGGGCCTCCCCCTTAAACCCCTCATGGAGAACACTAGGGTCGTTTTATTGAAAGAATAACGACGAGTGAATCATTCAGTGCCATAGCTTTCTAAGTGAATAGCAGTGGCAGATACCTTTACACACAAGTGGATAGGAGGTTGGAATTCACTCAGACTTCTTAACTTGAGCAACTGAATTCTTTTGACTTGAGCACAACAATGCTTGCAGTTTTGATCAAACAAATGTATGCTCCGTACTCATGTGGTTCGAAGGTGATTCTAGATTGTGTTATTTCTTAAATTGAAGGAGGTTTGGAGAGAAAAGGGGATTATGATGTAGACAAAGGCTACGGTTTGCGTCGTGTTAAGATGGAAATATAACAGTTGGTTGTAACCACAGCATAATTTCCGTATGAAGGAATGTAATTAGAAAAACATGAAAACGGCAGCATAGTGACTTCAAGTCATCCATTAGTGGAAGAGAAGAGTTCACTCATGCAAAATTTACAAGTTGCCTGACTTTCTTTAAAGAAACTTATAAACTTTTAAAAATACATTCTCTAATAAGGTGTACTTAACTTTCTTTTGTAGGCCTCAAGGAAGATTCACAGTTTTGAGAGTAATTTGTATTTTTGCATTTTTTTTCCCAGGGACATTAAGGACACCAGTGTAGGTACTTTATCACAGAGGATAACTGCTCAGGTCTTAGGGTTGAAGGGTCTTCATTCACAGATTGAAAATATCAGCAGTTACTTACAAAAAGTCAGCAAGGGTGAACTGCCAGTCAACCACACAATTATCTACCAGTTACAGGTAAAAAAATATGGAAAAAGCAAAAGAAAAAATATTGTAAAACACCAGCGAATGGGATGTGTCTATTGTTTGATGCTACTGAAGTGTGCATCGTTTGATGTGTCTCTTTAATTTCTCACTGCCGAAAGTAAAATTCCAGTTAGCCAAAAATGTGGTTTTTACTAATTGAAATTATCAATGTTAGTTGCTAAATTAGCCGAAGAAAAGTAATATAAAACACTAGTAAACAGGATGTGTCTATTGTTTGATGCTAGTGAAGTGTGCTTCATTTTATGTATCTCTTAAATTCTCACTGCCGAAAGTGAACTTCCAGTTAGCCAAAAATGCAGTTGTTTCAAATTGAAATTATTGATGTTAGGTATTGTTGGAGAATTGTCACTGGAACAATACTCTTTCTTTGCATTTTGTACAAAATTCCACTTACAGCCTGTCAGCTTATAGCTGTTGATGTGTCTGTCGGTGAAGGAGTTTAGTAAAGGAGATGTGCAGATTGCAATACAAAATATGTCATGAAATATTTCTTGTGGAGCAAATACAGTTCTAAGATGGTGCACTATTGTTACTCTGAGAATTTCAGCTCATTACATTGGTAATGGGGCCCTGACAACACTTAAAACTTTCAGTGCTACCAACTTTTGGAAAGGTTATTTGGTGACCCTAGGTTTTACCATTCTAGTAAACATACATATAAATATATACTGTGGCTTTGGCATTAGAAATTTTATTTAAATCTGGTAGTTCCTGAAGAAGTGCTTTGTTTATCACATTTGATCCATTATTATCCTCTGAATATTTACAAGATAACTCTTCTTATTTCTTCGGCAGGATGTGTTCAATCTTTTACCGGATGTAAACGTGTCAGAGTTCATACGATCTTTGACGGTGAAGACAAACGACCAGATGCTGGTGGTGTACTTAGCCTCATTGATCCGATCCGTGGTAGCACTTCACACGCTGATCGATAACAAGGTCCAGAACAGAGACCTGGAGAAACAGGAAGGGAAGGAGAAAAAAGAGGACAAAGAGAAGAAGGACAAGGAGAAAAATGACAAGACTAATGACAAGACGAACGATAAAGACGATAAATCGGGAGACAAGAAGAAAGATGAGAAAACGAAAGATGCTAAGAAGGACTCGAAGAAATAGAAAAGCCTCTGAAAATTTATAACTATTCAAAAACAGAAACTGTGCTCCAAAGGTGTGTGTATGTGAATGCTGCCATCCTTGGCCAAAGTCTCATGATGTCACGAAGGGATGTGATTGGCTCATGCAAGTGTGGAAGAGGCATCTGCTCCAGATCAGGGAGCCCCTTCGAGTAAAACGTGAGCGTTCAGGAACGACTTCTTTACAGGCATTGGCAAGGTTTTCTTGTTACGATTTGTAGTTGTTTGGAGTGATCAGTACAGCATCTACTGCTCAAAGTCAAAGTTGATGGAAGAAATAGCAAGTTACCCAGGGAAACGGTCCGTGTGCCAAATGGAGACCCGTGTGTTTGAAATTCAGTAGCAGCCTTCACTTTTGTCAATTTTGTCAGCGGGTCTTATTGTTGCAAGTATATTGGTGCATGCTCCCCCATCACTTGTAGGGAAATGAATACGCAGTAACCTTTCACACTATAACTGTTATAATACAAATACTGGTTATTACTGGTCTCAGTTCGATGTGATTTTTTCACAAAAAAAATAAATTGTGAAAAAATAGAAGAGAAAACAAAATTGGCAAAAGTGACCAAAAGTAATTAACATAGAATGATACAATCAGTATGAAATGAGCCAAATATACACACATGTAAGACTACTTTGTTGAGGATTGTAACTGTCATTTTCCTCCAAAGTTTGTATGGTCAGACTAGCCCCACTACGGTACTTACAGGACAGTCAGTCATGCCAATTTTCATATGTGTAAAGTATGTGGTTATAATCTAATTGTGATCAGTCTGATTACACCTGTTGTCATTTTTAGGATACCATGAAAGACTAATCTACAGCCCATGGTGAATATGAAATCTCTTGACCAAAAGCAACTCAGGGGGGATCCAGGAATTTTTGCAGAGGGGGTTCCAGGACCTTGCCCAATAGGAACCATCATAACAGTATCTAAGGGGAGTGCCACCATCATTTGGCATGAAGTGTACCAAGAAAATTTTGGCCGAAAATATCTCCCAGATTGCAGGAAATGGCACTTCCCAGGGCTTGTAAGTTCCCCTCTCCTCCCCTTTTTAAGTTCCCCTCTCCTCCCCTTTTTGTTTATTTTATTATTGTTCAGACCAGAGCAGGGGGGTCTGAACCCCCCTTCCCTATCCGTGCCTACAACTGTGATGAGTAGAGCAAACTGTGAAAAATGCCATCTCTCAAAATGAACTTTATGAATTACATACAACAGTGTATGATTTACTTTGGTCTGGTTTTGGTGTATTAACGAGATTATCTAGGAGCCTGTTTGTCTATCTCATGCCTGGTGTCACCTTTGGGTAGTGAAAATTACTAGTTAACACAGTTTCTGTGTAGCAAAAATTTTTGAGTTAATTTATAGTATTTACCCTGTTTTTGTGTCAGTCAAAAAAATGGATGGGTGTTAATGTGAACCCATCTTGGCAAATGGGAGTTTGCTTTTCAGTCTGGTGTAGAACAAGATCTGGAAATGATTCTCGGGGGTATGTATACACACTGTATGGTTATATCAGGCTATAATGGTACAAGCATCTAACAGAAGCCTGTTTTTGCCATGGTCAACCATGCCTGCTAGCCAAGGGGGTGTTCCCCCTCCAAGAAAAAATTATTGACTCATGTAGAAAATTTTTGAGAATGAAAAGTACTTGTGACCTTGCACCTGGTTTCTGTGAAAATTGCTTTCTCCCTGTGAAAAATATTCTAGCCCCTGTTAATGCACAGGTAGTCTGGCTATGGGTGTTTGGCCAACTGACATAGTTGAGTAGTAAGGTTTGGGAGTCATTAGGTTAATATTGATCAAGCAAGTTCCATACTGAAGTTAGTTGACATATTCAGCTGTTGGTAAGTACTCTTGAAGGATGGAACTAGTTTGTAGCTTTTTTTTTTTTTTTGGAGTAGTAGGAATGATTTTTTTTTTTTTACCTTCCAATGAAAGGACTTCTAATTCAGTAGAAAGTTGATTGTCTGCTGCCCCCTATTTGCCCTCATATGGTCAGTTGTGTATGTATGTAACAAATGGAGGGAATGTCCTCTGCTGGATCAGTCTACTTGAATAAATTGTTAAGGATTTAAATTGTTTCTGTTTTGAAGTTTTGGCTTAGAGTCAGCAGCTGTAAGACAGATGTTAAACTTCGATTAGGAATGTACAGCTGTTTGTACAATAAATATTGTATAACTTGTTATTCAACCCAAACCAAGCAAATAAATACATTTTCACAAGCAATGCCAATCTTCTTCAATTTGATTATGCATACCATCAGATCCCAATCCTCCTAGAGGCAAGAAGACTGAATTATTGTAGATAACCTATGAAGCAGTTAATTTAAATATAATACTAAAAGGATCTACAAATAATGTGCCTTAACTGCCTAACCATACCATTACACAAGTGCTGCATCTATCCACGGTTTGTGCTCTCTCCAGTATGCCAAAGCTGACTACTCTACTGTAAGTCTATGAATGGCAATATGCACACCTTAACATCGAGGTATGTAGCAAAACTCATCACACACCAACAGAAGAACATCTTTGATTTACATTTTGGTTTTTCATACCAATGACGAGAAATCACATAATACTCTTGTATACAAGACACAGAATCCTTTTTATATCATAGATATATACATTAAGCACTTATTTAAAAGTAATTTCGGTATGCAAATTATATGCAAATCACCATTCAGACTGTTGCAGTACAAAGTGTCCTTTCTTGCCAGTACCCCTCCCTTCACAGCATAATTTTTTATCTCTATGCTTCACACCATTCCTTTTAACCTTCTTTTTAAACTAAATGCCCTCAGTGTGGTTAAAGAAAGTTACGTTTATGAAACAAGATCACTTTTGTGAACCTAATAAATACTCAATTGTATGACACACCTTCGGATGAATGGTATTTGCATATAATCTGCATATCTTTCAGGGTATTTCTTCAATACTACCAAAAATACTACATGCTATGGTATGGGGATAAGGAGTCTTCTAAAGGACATCAGAAGATCTATGACTGTCCTGTCACTGGCAATTTGCCTGGTGAGCCAGACTGCTTCTGCCTGCTTCGCATCTTCATGGCAGCGATATCTTCATTGCTCAACTTGGAATCAACTATTTTTGCTGCAAGGGAAAAAAATTTGAAAAGTTTGAATATTTACTTCAGAAATGTTGCTAATATTCACCCCTATCCCATCCCTGTTAATGTTATGATAAGTCTTGATGCATTTCCTTTCTATTCACAAACTTTCATTTTAACTTTGATGATGACTTGAACATTTGAAAAGAAAAATAGTTATCAAAAAAGAATGGAACCATTGCAAAATTATTCAAAAAATCATTAACTGTTAATGATTTTTGAGTAATTTTGCATAGTTCCATTCTTTTTTGCAAAATGTAGGAAATATATGGTAAAATTTGTAATTTATAGGAAAATATATTCAAATTTCTCAAATTACAGGAAATATAGGAACGTTGGGAGCCCTGCTAACATAACAATGAGAAAACAAAACAGCACATTGGTGACTTCATCTTGCAGTTATAATCATGAGATCTGATTTTACAGTCAGCTCTGATCTCCTGCTCAAGATTTGATGCCATGGTCAGGATATGATCCCTTACTCAAGATCTGGTCTCGTGCTCAAGATCTGATCACATGCTGACTTGGATCTGATCATGCTCAAGATCTGATCACATGCTAACTTGGCTCTGATCTCATGCTAACAGTCAGATACTATGTTCAAGGTACAGGCTGTACTATAGAAGCAGACCAGACCAGTTGGATCTGATCCTCAAACTTTGATCTTGGCAAGAGGGGAAGATCTAACTTAAAGCAGGAGATCAGCTTGCAGGTAAAAATGCTAAAGGATCAACTGTGACTGGAGATCAATGCCACCTCTGTCCTTTCCTATTGTCCCAGACAAGTTTGTTTCAAGTAACCACATGTGGTGGGTACCACATGGGAGAGATCAGGATACAAGACAACCTTTTGATGTTAATGTGACATCTTAATATGATCAAGAGATCAGCTCAGACTCTAGTTTAGAAGTACTTTACAAAAGTTTCAAATTCGAAGCATGTGTTTGTCACCCTCTCTTACCTCCAGGTGGTATCTTCGGCAGCCGCTTTGACTTCTTATCAGCGTTGTCATCATTAGCGTAGTAGCTGCAGGAAACAAAAGACAATAAAGTGAGTTTGCTTTCCTCATGGTAGATACAGGAAATGCCCTTCACAGAAGTATAATTCTCACAAATTTGAAAACAATTCCATGGTCACCCCAAGAGAATGATGCAACTTGGCACTAACAGTGAAAAGTTGAGTTTTGAATTATTGATGAGCTCATTTAAACAACACTGACAGTGACAACCCCCTAAGGTAAATGATGATGAAGGGTTTGAAACTCTCACCTCCAAAATGCTACTCCTTCAGTCACCATTAAAACATTATTACACAGAGCACTTTGTAAGGATTAACATACTGTTTAAACTTTTTGATCGTCATGTTTGACAGGACATGGAAGAAAAAGATAAAAGAAGCACTGCAACTGAACTAAATATGTATTCTAACCACTGACATTAAAGCATTCATGTCCTGGTAAATGGAACATCTATCAACTCTCTAGAAGGAAACACAAGAATTCTGAAAGTCCTATCTTTTCACAAGAAACCTTCTCCAAGAAATGATTCCATTACTGAATCATTTCAATCAATAAAGTTGATTTTATAATAGTTTTTTGTTCAATTTGTTGTTTGATATCTGTTAAAGTCCCCAGTGATCACAAATAATGGAAAGGATTGATGTAGTAAAACATTGTAAAATACTACAACCAATGTTGGAACATTCATATTAATTACGCACTGAGAAGAGTTCCCAAACCTTGTAAAACACCACAATCCTTCTGCTCTCAACTAGATCATTTTCTAAACACACTATCATGACTTATTGTAATGTTAATTTATTTTCAGTTTGTTAGACGGTAGCAATGAATAAACGACACAAAACATAACATAAGTAAACTGCATCTCACTTTTTGTCTGTGTTATGGTTGCCACCTTCATTTGGTGACCTGATGACTGCTACACCACCCCCTCCTCGGATGCCTTGAGGAGTCACATGACCACCACCTCCTCTGATGGCTGGGTGCCCACTTGGTGATGCAGGTGGATGACCAGCTCGGATGGTCTTGGCTGCAAGGAGGTATGCAGAAATGTCTTAACATTTATCCCACACACACAACAGCAGTTAAGTACCATGTCTTAACAGACAAGAAATTATCACAAGGCAACAATATTTCTTTAGCTCCCCAAGTCTGGCCCAGAGTCCAAAGTGTTCTGTCTCCTCTGATCCACAAAATTTAATACACAAATACACTGTATGTAATGAATACTGATTCAATTTTCTGCAATAAATCCTATTTTTCTCCACATATCGGTATCTGTAAAATTTACCAAGATCGCCGATACTACCCATCCAATATTCCTAAGTATGTATTTCAATACAAGTGTTATTTTCTTGTAATCTGATTATAGCTCTCAGTATTTTCCATCCATAATGAAATGATATCTTGTGGAAGGCCTACTAGCAAAGGAATCTATAGCTTGATGCTCTAGGCTACCTTCTGTACATCTTGGAATGACATACAGTTCAACAGTACACTGCTAAGAACACTATAGTTTTATCACTTTTGCATACAAGTTAACTATCAAAATATCTGCACTGAATCAGTATTGGCTGATACTGAGAATTAAAATATTGGAGATTGGACTATCGGTGATTGGTGTTAATGGTACAACACTAGTTAGAATTAACTCACCAATCTGAGCAGTGTTTCCCTTGCGGCCAAAGTTCCTTGATCGAATGGCCTCCCTGATCTTATCTACCTCCTGCTGGTACCTCTTGCGGTCCCTCATAGCACCTTCTTTCGTTTCCTTGAGGGCGTACTCCAGAGCCTTGACTCGTTCCATTGATGCACGCAGTCTCTTCTCCAACTTGGGAAGTTCACAGCGGAGATCAGCATTGTCCCTCACCAGCTACACAACGGAAATATCAATGTAAAAATTTAAAATTCTGATGCCAACAAATGTTCTTCTCAACACACAAAAGACAGGCTTTTTATGTTTGCATATTTAGTACCAATGAAACCATTGTACATGAACAAATGCATATCTTGAAGAATGGGAAGAGGTGGGATACAAAATTGAGAAAATCCTCACTGATTTCATGTGAACACTTCCACCAATTCAACTTAAGGTTATTTTAAGTTGCCCTTTGATGTCCCTGTAAGCAATGAATAGAGTTGCTGGAATGACATGAAGGAACACCCTTTATAAGCCCACTACGAAACAGCTATCACATAACATAGGCAGTAGTAAATAGGGTGTCACAGTTTCTTAAATGAAAATTAAAATAATGAAAAATTCTGAAAACAACAATTCAGAACCCCAAACAAGGGGTTTCTCTGCTTTAATAGGAACACCTAGCATTCATAGCACTTCAGCGTCCCCAGTTAAAAAGATACAAAGAAATGTCGCTAACCTGTTTGTGAACTTTAGTGAGTTGTTCTAGATTGCTCTCCAAGAAAGAAATCTTTTGTTTCTGTGCTTGGCTGCCACCAGAGTCATCATCTTGGTTGCCTCCTTCCAACGCCTAAAAGAGAGGACAAAAATAAAGGCAACTTTAAAGAGGAAGTAAATTACAAAAGAAGTCAAAAACAGTAAAATATGAAAACAAATGTGAATATATTTCAAAGCAAAATGAAGTTTACTTCAATTCTGCTTTTTAAAAATTGGGGATATTACGGAGTCATACTACACAAGACTATCTAAGGCAATGGTGTAAATAAAGACAAATAATGAGAAAATTGAAATAGAGCAAAATTTAGAAAGAAAAACTGGAATTTATTATCACAATGTTTTCAAAAAAGCAGGCTTTCAAATAGATTTAAAAGACACTTCTGTTGTTCTGTTTGGGGGTGATTATACTTGTGAAGTAAATTAAACTCTTCTTTTATTTAAGAAGTATATTTTTGATTACAAGAATATTAAGCCTATGAACATGGTCAATGGTTCCCTTAATGTTTTTGAAAGAGTATGCATTTTCGCAAAAGTATATTGCAGAAAAGAATTATGAGAAGGTACCTGGGAAAAACACTGGCTTCCCTGGCTTAATTTATTTCACTTCTAATTGAGGATATTTAGTATTACTTGTTGCAGCTAATTTATGTCATTAATTATTTTATTTCACTGTATATATTTTAATTTCATGAGCATAAAAAAGCAAATAAAGAAGATCAACTGAAATGTGCATAGCTAAATGATTAAAATCAGAACACAACAAAGGGGAATAAAAGAATAATCTGGGCTTTCAAAAACAAGTATTTTGTTATGCAAAGCAGCTCCAATGGGTTTCAATGGGGAGAAACTACCAAATACTTCAAATTACAACTCCACATCACAATTTCTTATCAGGCGGCTTTCAGTTTAACATTACAGATAAAATCTGAGGGAATTTCACAGCTAAGACTTACTGACATCATTCCTAAAATATTTTTAAATTTAGTTTCTCTCACCTTCTTTACTCTGTTCTGCAAGTCCTGGACAAACAGTTTCCTCAGGTTGTGAAGTGTCTGCAATTCCTTTGCCTGGTAAAAGAAAAACGAACATGCTATCGGAGTTGCTGCCTTTTTATGACCTCAATTTTTATTTATTTAAACAAACCATGTTTCCAGAGGATGGCTCGGTTAGCCAAGGCTATCTTCCCTGAGGCCCTCAGTAAAAAGCACAGAGTGAAAAGATTCCCCCAAATTAGAAACATTAACACAAATTTAAGTTTATTAATAGATTACTGTACTTCATCCCAAGACAAATATTCAAATACAAATTTTACAACCTCTGGCTTTGACTTGGGATTGGTTATGGTTACCAGTTTCCCACAAGTCTTGTAACATTCTGATACAAAGGATGCTGTTTCAGTCATAGTAACTTGGATGTTAATTTTTAAGAAAAACAAAACTTCAATCATAAATGAGAAGCAATGATATCGTGCCAACTTGTTTTAAGTTCAAATTCTGTAGAAATTGTCGGCAGAATGATGACAGTAAGTTCATACCAAAAAACTAATTTTTGAGACTCAAGTATTCTGTTCTATTAGTTAATTTGACATGCTCTTATACATTAATACATACCACTGTCTCCTCCAACCCTTTCAGATCTTGCTTGGCTTGTTCTCTTCTGTCATGTTGCTGACTGTAAGTACAAGAAAGACAATATTCCTCTTAGAAACATATATAAAAGAATACTATTATTTATACGTAATTCAATACTCTTTATGTCCCAAGATATCAAAATCCAAACAGTATTGAACAGTATTATACTGAGATTTCTACACTTGTAGCAATATATAATGCATGTATTACAAATGAGTCATGCAAAATATGGAAGTCTGAAAAAAATCTGAAGCTTGTACAGGCAAGCCTCCTTTTACAGAAATATTTTAACACAGAGAAGAAGAACAGCCTACACGAAAGAAAACTAACCTTAATAAAGCAAGCAGGTTAAGATCAGATATTTGTCATTACTACAAAGCACAGAACAGCATGATAACCTACCATGAAAGTTGTGCTAATCAAAAGACTTTTAAAATAATTTACAAAATTTTGAAGTGATGGACAACTTTTTAGAGAGTTTGGAAGAGGACTGTTCCACAGAATAGCACCGTCAAAGAATAGTGACCTACTTTCACCTACTGTGTTTAAATTAGTACATACAATAGTTTGTTTCCACATAATACAGTTCAGAGCCGTATAGTCCAATAT